>JAPMOQ010029703.1:4721816-4769119 GCA_026543055.1 Argiope trifasciata | reverse complement strand
AAGGTAGAGCTGTTATAGTATCACAAGGTAGAGCTGTTATAGTATCATAAGGTAGAGCTGTGAAATTTCTCAGATTATTTTATATTTGTAGCTTTCTAAAGATATTTGCTGGGACTGCATCGATGCAATGATTTGAATATGATAATAGTCTTTCTTTTTTCTAATTTTCTAATTTCAGCTGCTTTTCTTTTCGTTTCTGTATCCTTATAACAACTTCGTATTTCAAATGTGAAGATATCATTTGGAATATTGCCAGTTTCATTTATTTTATTTTTACGCCATTTAGCTTATGTCGTTTTACATTATCTTTGTATTTTATAACAACATTTTGTCCGTTTTATATAAATAAAATTGCTTTAAATATTTGTTCTTATTAACTTTACCTGATTATAATCTAATTTTACGATTAATTGCTTAAAATTTTATATTTTATAATGAAGGGCCTTTGAAATACGTGACCTTTCTTGGTGAAACAAAAGAAAAGCCCACTGGAAGTTATAATTAAAAAAAATTATAAGAATCAAAAATTGGCACACGTTTGGAAATATAAATTAATGAAGGCTTTCACAAAATACCATTCATCCCCATGGTCTGGGTTCGAGCCCCAATTCGGGCATGGTTGTTCTTTTATGCTCTATCTGCGATTTATGTGAATGTGTTCTTTTGTAAAAAGGGATTGTCCAAGCAAATGGGAAGCATGAAGTAGCTAAGACGTACTCTTGGCCTTAGTTGGTGCTACTGAAAAAACAAAAGACACTCCTTTTGGCTTAAATCGCTGTCAGATAGTTGTCAACGGGCTTATAAATTTCCGAACAAAATAACATATGTGTTCCAGCTGTCTGAGCGATAATTTTTAATGACTTTTTAGTTGTAAATTTCTTTGAGCAAACGTTCTTTGTACTACCTGCAGAACAACGAAAATATCCAAAGATATGTAAAATAGTAGCTCATTACGTTATTATTCCATATAAATCTTACTTAATTCATATTCTTTTGTCTTGTATCTAATTCATTAGAATCTATGTTGCAATTTAACTGAAGGATAAAATATTATTTTATAGCTTCAGAAATTAACTGGCAGCGATCATGAATGATTTACATTTAAGAGCTGCACTATCTCTTCTCTGTTTATATAATAAAATACTTCTTAGCTTTGTGAAGAGAATGCTATTCGCTGGAAACCAATAAGCGTTTCCACTGGTAACCAATCATACGTTTAATGTGCTATAGGTCGTTAAGTCGCATTAACACTCGATTAGGCATCTGCTAGTGGAATTCGGAACCATTAACATTTTCCGTAATTTGCCGCCATTTCCATTCAATGATGTTGATGACAAAAGGATAGAACGTTGAATTGGAAGATAGCAGAGCTGTATCGGCTGTGCAATGAATTTTCCTTCCACATAGGTTAGGGCTTGAATGAGATTTCTGAAAGGGAAGATTGCGTTTCAGTTAATAATTATGAAGGACAATTATTCGATGTAATTAAATTTAGGTGTATGATTGTTATTTTTGCAAGAGACAGTATTCAGTTGAAAATTTTATGTAGATAATATGCTCCAATAACTATAACAATACATTTTTAGCTCTTTCTATTTTTAAAAATTTGTTTCATTAATTCACTCTGCGAATTTTACATTAATTTTCTAAAAAAGATAATAATTGATTATTTTTTCAAAGTTTTTTTGTTGGATGAAATTTCAATTGTTGGATGAAAAAGAAAAACACCTTGACTTATGTAATCACTTTTAATTTTAATTGCAAATTTATTTTTAAAAAAACTTAATATATTCGTCAGGAAAATTTTTCTGAAATCCTTAAATTGAAAGCATGAATTTATAATATCAAAACTAAGATGAAATGTACAAAAAAACCCACTTTAAATAATTAGTTGTATACAAGCAGTCAATGGGTAATGAACGAAAAAACAGTACAAGACAACCAGAGGGATTTCATAGGAGAGAAACTTCGGTCAACTACTCATATTTCTCTGTTTGTCTGCAACTCTCAATTGACTTTTCTAGAGCTTAGTTCAGTTGCTGACTTACTAATAACTGACTCTTTGTCTTTACCTCTCGGCGTTTTTGTACTTTCAAAAACAGTTACAGACTCACTAATGACTGACTTTTTGCCTTTACCTCTTGGCTTTTTTGTACATTCAAAAACAGGGTACAGAAGTTTCTAGCATTCCAGTCCTTATGGAGCTATCGCCAAGATTCTTGTAATTTCTGGAAACTGATTTTGTCGCCAAATCATTTGCCAAGATTCTGTATTCTGCGCATCCATCAGAAATATCTGTGTATCCTTTATCAAGATATGTATTTAACTAAAAGAAGTTGCAAATTCGTAACTGTATTTTTTCAATAAGAAAGATTTTTCTTTCAATTTATTGAATTTTCAACCAACAAAATAAGAACAAAAGAAAGTAGCAGTGCTCCTCCCTTCATTTCCTAGCATACTCTTATAATATTGCACATTGGGCTTCCTGTTATAGAATAATAATCGAACATACATTTCATAAGAAAAAGTATATAAATTAGGTTGATTCACTTTCATTATGCAAGTTGTAATCATATTTTTTATATGCTTTTATAAGATTACAGCATTTAGACACTTATGGGGTATTCTATATATAAATAATTTCTAGTATTTACTGATTTTTTAAGCTTGAAAATCTCATAAACCAATAATGAAAGAAATGCTTTTAAAAACTGAAATTCTGTGACAGATCATTAAAAAAAGGCGTGCCTGTTTTCATAATATGAATTATGAATAAATATCATATTATGAATTAACCAATAAAAATACACATACATATTTATATAAAAATATCATTTTAATAATACCATAGATAGAAATTTTTATTTTCATTGACTATTCATATTGCAGAAAACGTTGGCATTTTTAATAACCAGTTTGCTTTTGATATTTTTAATTCACAGTTATTTTTCTGACATTCTATACATTGAAACTTTCACAATATTTCTTTGAGTTATGAACAGAAAAGAAAATTAAGAATTATACGTACTTCAGTATTACCTTGTCATTCTCTAGCAATTCTCGTCTCAAGCGTTAAAATGTCATTACGCTCTGCTCTGTTGGAGTGCCATTAGTGAATGAAATATTGCTGCATTAAATATCGTTCTGCTTGCTCGTCTGTTCTTTTTCTGGGTTCGTTAGCTTTCAAAGAGTATGGGCTTTCACCGTGCTAGAAAATTATATTCTAGCATGGAAACTCTATTTGTTATAATTATTCTAATAATTATATATATTCTAATAAAATAAACAAGAATTTTTGAAATCATATAAAAGTACAATCCATATAAATCGAATTTGAATCGTATAAAGTAATATCATATGGAGAAGCGAGGAAAACTTTAAAAAAAACAGTATAAATCCCAAACAGTAATTTTTGAAAGGCGATAAATAATAAAAGATTTTAACCTTAACTGTATTGTTTAGTTAATATTTGATAATTTTTTTACTGTTTGGTGAAAAAGTGGCAGTGATTGACAAAAAAACGTGTCATATGTTTTAGTTTTACTAAGTCGTGTGAAACGTTAGGACAATAAATAACGAATGCTATCGATTATAAATATTCGAATAATTATGTACATTATAATTTAAATGAACATGAACTTTTGAAATCATATAAAAGGATCATAGTGGCCTAAGCCAAAGAATATTGAATGAACGGCAAATAGTGTTTTTTCAAAAGCGATAAACAGTAACAGATTGTCGTCTAACTGTATCGTTTGGTTAATATTTAACAAGTTTTCTATTATTCAAAAAATCAGCAAAAATTGGCAAAAAATTTACACCATTCATTTTAGTTTGAACAAGTCTTGTGAAACATTAGGATAGTTAACATTAGATAAACAACAGCTAAGAAAAATTTATAATATGTTTGCATTATTGAATATAGCGATTCAAAACTTTAAATTTATCTCTGAATGTCCGACGCTCAAAATCATGAATGTAATTTCAAAATTATGGCACTGAATTCTTTTCAATTGTGTCATATACTTCCTCAATATGAAGAAATTTGTTTTGAATTTTCCTAGTTCATAAATTAAAAAACCTAATTCATAAATAATGTTCGCTCATTCCTGGATATATGTCTGGTTAAGATTATATTCCTTAGCATGTAATACCAACACAAATTAAACACAATTCCTTAGCATGTAATACCAAGGATGCTCTTTGTTAAAACAAAGACAAAAAACAAAAAATTCCCCTTTTCGCCAATAGATGGCATTACGTCAATAAATCGGGTCACTTTCGTAGATTGTTAACATTAAGTAAAAGTGGATAGTTGTCGCAGTATGTTGTAAAACTTTTTATTCCAAAACTGCATTAATGAAGATGTACGCCTTTATATAAGATTATATAAAAGCATTTAAAATTTCTTTGCAACATCTTTACACACAATAACGTGTAATATATTGTCATTTTCGAGAAACATTATTCCCACGATCACCTGATCTTACTCCCTACAACTCTGATAGGATATTTTTGAAAGTCTACTTATTTGAAAGTTTTTGGGAGACGACGTTTAATCTGATAGTCAGAATTACACTTCACATGAGTTCCGTCCTTGAAATCTCTTTACTCTGTATTATTTATGAACTTAGAATGTACGATTAAGGTATCTGGGTAAGTTCGAAAGAAAGTTTTTGAAAAATTATATTTTTCAAAAACTATTTAAAACAACTATTTTTCGGTGTATTGTCATTTATAATGCAAAATACTATAAGTATAACAAAATTATTTGAAAATATAATATTGTTTGAGAAATAGTAAAATTTGTAGTACATTTTAAAGAAATTTAACAAAATCGGTTAGCTCTCCACCCAAAATTGTAATTCAGCAATCCTATTTTTCTTTGTACACAAGTTATATGATATAATGATGAATGAAATGAACCAAAATGTAAGAAACATCTTGAGATGCAAAGAAGTTAGGGATAAAAATATACGTATTTATGCATTTTTTCCATGAATTTACAAGTTCATTTTCTAAAAACACCTATAAATGAAAAAGTATTTCACCCACAATAAAACTTTTGGTTCATTTCATTGTCTATATTATTTAAAACAGTCGCTGAAATTTCTATGTAAATACTTCTATTAGTTTTTGAGATACCATGTTAATGGTGGAGAATTTTTATGCAAATTAAAGTTTTGAAGAAACTGAAATGAAAGATAAATTTTAGCTGAAAAATATGTGACGCTGGATAATAGAACAAGCTTTCCTTTTCCTATAAAAGATGAACTGTTTTGAAAAGAGGAAAGGCTGAACTACAAGAAATATCAATAAAAAATAATTCGCCAATGTGGTCGATAATCAGTGCTTTTAACGTAGTAGGATACCTTAAATCTAATGAAGAATTCACTGAACTTTTTAATATTGTTTTTAATACTTAATTGTTTAATTGTCATGACAGAGGAGCATATTTTATTTGTGTTTGTTGATAAAATTTAAATTGCATATGGCGTTACATATTTTTTCTATATTGTTTGGATCACTTCAGATATACTTATACAGATATATATACAAAAGCATGTATATATCTATATATGGAATATTACAGATATGTCTTTTCGTCATTCTAGGTATAGGGTAGCCATCATGGGAGCCGATGAAGTGGGCAAAACCTCCCTCATTCGACAATTTCAAACATCTGAGTACATTTGCGCTTTTGACACCAGTTACGGTAAGTAAATTTTAAGGAATAATTTTAGAAAATATTTTCTGTTTTGCTATATTTTAAATTGCTCTCCAGTAATCTTCGGGGACCAGCATGTTTGCCCTGAATGTTGGTTATGTTTAATTCAATTAAATCGCTTTAAAATGCTCTAATGCCAATGGTTTCATCAAGTAATTAAATAATTGAATCGGGTTATTTTAATAGTCTTACATGTGTTCATTTCATTCTACATATGATCATTTTTAATAAAAATCAGTTTTCTGTTAGCTGTAGTATTAATTTTCGAAACAAAAATTTCATTTTGAAGCTTGAAGATAAGAATCATTAATTGAATTTTGCAAATATTTATTCTTTTTTTTCAGTTGTGTTTTATTATAATGGTAACTAAAGTTATTGCTATTTATTTTATACCGTTAACTTTTTTATTACTGTATTAATAAAAAAAGTGAAAGAGTTTACGCTGAAATAACATTACATATAACTGCTTACGCTAGTTAAAGATAACATCTTTGTCTTTATCATTATTTATAATAAAGATGAATATGTGTGTTTGTACATGTTGGCCTTACTAAACCGTTTGATTACCGCTTCCAAATCTATGAAAATATAATTTCTATAATGCAAATGCACATATTGTGGTGAAATTTTCAAAATTTTTATTAATTAAAAGTAAACAACCGAAAATACTGCTGAAAGTAATAATTGCTATTACATACACACACGCGTAAATACAATGAAACCATTATTTTAGTATATGAATTATATTTTTATTTGAAAAATAAAAATGCTTATACAGTTTTAAAAAAAGTAATAAAAGCATATTTTTAAACAATTTATTTCTTATATAATAAAATTAAAATTAAATCTGTACTGCCACGTTACGCAATTTTGGAAAAATTAGGTTTTATCAGCGGATCGCCAACACACTGATGTAAACTTAAGCTAAGATTAAGTGAATTCGCATTCCTAACTAAAGCTAGAAAACTTTGATTTTCAGTAAATTTTTTTTGAAAGTGAAACCTAAAATTGAGCTTTATGGTGAATCAGGAAATTTTATTGAATTAATTATTTGGAGTATTGTATAATTTGTGAAAAAAATATTCTCTAGTACTCATAAGAGTTTTTTCAATATATATTTAAAAACCATTTTAGGTTTAGTATTAACTGAAATTCAATTTCTTCAACTATATTTGAAATTCAATTTGGAACGAAGCCGACAGCTAAATAGAGAAATATAAAGTACAGCTAACAGAATGGTGTACAATTCCATAATACTATAAGTTAAATGGCAATCTTAATTTAAAAATATTTTGTTGACGATGCTTTTAAGAAATCGAGATACATAAAGTATATAATTAAACACTTTAACTATTAACCCTGACATGCCAACTGGTTGTCGAAGGTTATTAATAGTAAATAAAGAAATACGTATTATTTTTTAAATTACTGAAAGTTTGTCTTTAAATTTTTATTAAATTAAAAATATGTTTAACTATAAAATTAAATTGATGATTTCAATAAAGAAGAGGCCACATAGTTCACACTGCTTACGGCTGGAAAGTATGCAATTCCGTCACCAGCGACAGACTTCCTTTTTAACGATTTTACCTAAAACATGACAGAAAACTCTAATAATGGTTCTACAGCCAGATTCCCAAATTTCATCCTTCTAGTTCATTTCACTTTTAAGTTTCATCTTCGCCAATAAGTAGATATAGTTCTAAAAAGACATTTTCCCCGAGACAGAAAAAAAAAATGAAGATTCGTTAAAATCTGAAATTTAAATTCTTCATTAATTAAAAAAATTATTCCTTTCTATATTTCGATCATAAGAATGTAAAAAATTTAAATAAACATACTCCAAATTCCATCTCTTTAATTTTGTTTTTATTCTAGCAAACAAGAAATACATTCCTTATATATTCTATTAAACTACCGCACAGTTAATTAAGATCCAAATCCTGCAGGAATGTCATTAGCATTTGATACTTTAAAAAAAGAATATCTCCTCTCTTTTGTTGACGATGTTAATAACTTCATAATTCCATAGCTAGTATTTGTTTTTTTTAAATCTCAGGTTACTTTTTATCTTGTATAAAAAATGAAAGGGAAAAATCTGCTTGAATATTGATCTCAGTAACTCACAAAGGCCAGTAGCTCAAGCGTTTTGTATTTCTAAGCAGGCGAGTGTTGCTAAAAGGTTGCTATGGATACCAAAGATAATATAGGGCTTATGCATTTGTTAATCTTTTATTTAAGCGCGGGTTATTTTTTGATGTTCGGTGGCATTCTTTTCCTTATTTAGAAAAAGAGAGGAGTTATTTTAGGTCGTACAAATCTCCGTGGTTTGTATTCTTTTATCTTTTGTTATTCTTTCGTGTTCATTTGCTACATTTTTATGAGGATCAGAGATGCTGAATAGAAGGTTTATAATCTTATCTTCTATCTTTAGAATTTATGGATTTAGTTTGCTTCTAAAGATTTTAAATCGTTTTTAAGAGCTTATAAATTTATATTTTATGATACTAACAAAAGTTTTATTTTGACAGACTCTAAAACGTGTAAAATGTAAAAAAGAATTTCATTTCGATATATTGTATAAAAGAAAATAAAAGAATTTACGTTCCAATACAATATAAAAGGATGAATGTATTTTGATTGGCATTCCATTTGTAGTTTTCTATTACTGAACATTCTAAAGCCTTTTTAATATTTTTTCATCTTAATAACAGTCTTAAAGCGCTGTTTTATTTCTTAGTATTTGTGAAAAATTTTATTTTCTGATGTATGAGAATTCTAACGATTACTTTAAGATTTTACAATCTCGGGGACAAAAATAGTAATGGTATTTGAATCAATTGAATTCAGATTTCATATTGAGTTTACTCATAAATCTCCTTTTTCTCCAATTCTTTAAAATATTTGGTAATATAAAGTGTACAAGGGGCATTCGAATAAAGAGATTCGAAACGATCCTTGCGTATAAACGACTTTATTTAAAGTATACACCATAGGCCTGAGCACAACAATCCCATTGATGAAAGAGCCGAAAGATTCGTTGTTCCCAGAATTCCTGTCGCCGTGACGGGATCCAGTTTTTCATATCGTCCTTGAGTTCATTGTCCGAGTTGAATCGCTTTCCTTTCAGATCTTTTTAAGGGAATTAAACTCACTGAAATTGCAAAGCGATATGTCCGGGTTATAGGTCAGATGGTAGAGCCACTGTAGGAATCCTTGTTCCCAGAATTCCTGTAGCCGTAACGAAACCCAGTTTTCCGGGTTGAAGCGCTTCCCTTTCATATGTTTTTTCAGGTGATAGAACCCATTAAAATCACAGGGTGGCATATCCGAGCTGTAGAGCGGATGGTAGAGCTGCTCCCACTTGAACTTGGCCGATTTCATTTATGTGATCCTCGAGAGGTATGGACGCGCGCCATCATGGAACACAACCACGCCCTCCGTGAGAGCCTTGGTCTTTTGTCCTTGATGGGCCTACGGGCCACGGTGGCCTGGTGGTAAGGTCTCGGCTTCGGAACCAGAGGGTTTTAGGTTCGAGACTCGATTCTACCGAAGAACCGTCGTGTGTGTGGGTCTCTTGCATGATAAATCTGTCAGGCCAAAAGTCCTCCCGTTGGTGTGGCGAGGAGAGGGGAGTGCCAGTTCAGGTGTCGTCCTCGTCATGTTACCGTGGTTCAAAATTACGAGGTCCGTCCTAAAATAGCCCTCGTGTTGCTTTGAACGGGACGTTAATATATCTAAACTAAACTAAACTTTATGGGCCTACGTAGAATTCAGAGTATATCACAACACACAGTTAATAAGGTCTGTGCTAGAAAATCAAAAAGCAGCTGATAAGTTGAACTCAAGGACACTATGAAGGATTGTGCTTTGTTACGGCCACAGGCATTCTGGAAATCAATCCTTCTGCCCGTTAATCAATTTGATGATTGTGCTAAAGCATATGGTGTATACTTTGAATAAAGTTTTCATTTATACCCAACGTCGTTTCGTACCTTTTCATTTGAGCACCTCTTGTAATTACATTTGTTTGATGAATAGATTTATTTTTTATTTCTTTTATTACCCTGAAGATTTAAAAGATTTTGCAATAATTACAATTCCATACTTGATGATGAAAAGGAGCATCATCATATAAAGGGAGCCCTAACATACCTGATGAAGGAATTAATCTATTGAAATAAAATATAATTAACTTAAATGTAAATCTAATGTAATAATCAAATTATTCTAAATGTAAACAACCCAGTATAAGAAGGCATGAGACTGCTTCATTGAAAGCCTTTACTGCTACATTGAATTGAGTCGTGGAGTATTCACTTAAAAATCTATTAAGACAAAGGGAAGAAGATATTAAAGAAAACAATAAGCTTTTAAGAGAAAGCTTAAACTAGCTCTAAAATAGGATTAACTATTATCTAATGGGTAATCCTTATAATTCACGTAAAAAAATTGCAGCTCATATCTCCTTACAAATATTTTTTTCGCATTTCTCAAAATTAAAATAAATTGCCTTTTTTATGATAGCAATCCTATCTCCATACATTTTTTAAATTTTAATAATACATTTTTTTAATTTATTGATCTATTCAGCAATGTCTTTAAATATTGTGATAAAATATAAATTCATTCATCAAAACATTCATAGACGTGCTCTTAACTATATAGTAGCATTTTGACTTCATCTATAATTTCATAATATATTTTTTATGAAATTATAAATTACTCACGCTATAATTTCATTTTTAATTTACAAAAACCTGACCTTATCAAATTAAATTTATGTTTTTAAGCAGTATTCTATAATAAAACCAAAATTTAAAAATGATACATTCAATTTTAACTTCTAACAACCTAAAAATTCAATATTAAGCTATTAAGGGTTAAGCTGGTCGCAAAGACAGTTAGATGTATTGAAGATGCTAAATTAATAGTTCGTTTCAACAGATTGCTTTACAGTTTAACAGTATATTTCAACGATTTGAACAATCATAAAATCAAATGAGCACTTAAAATGAAGAATAGCTATTCTGTTTAGTTTTAATCTTTCAAGGGGAAAAAAGAGCTTTATTTATTTTTCAAGGGAAAAAAAATTGATAAAGATGTCGGTAGATTTCCTTTTAAACTTTCGTACTTTAATCATTAAATAATAAATTATTTTTAGAACCTTTTACTAAGTGCATTTATTTATTTTTTGGTACAATTGTAAAACTTAAATCAGGAGAAAATTAATATTTTAACTGGAAGAGAAAAAAATCATCTGTCTGAACATTATTCCTTTAACAAAATTGCAGCTATGATTTGCATTAAATTTATAAGGATTGGTCTAAAGTCCGATTATATCATTTGACTTAAATTATATAATGTAAGAAACATTTTTCATGTTATTTTTTTCTATCTTTTGTTCTTTAAAAAAACCATCTTTTTCTGAGTTTTGTCTATACTTATAATAAAGCTCAATGTGTGCGCGTGTGTGTGTGTGTGTTGGCGCTCTACAGGCCAGACCGTTGGACCTACAGCTACCAAATTTGGTACATGTATAACTTGGAGGTTGGGAATGTGCACCTCGGAGCCCTTTTTTTGAATTTTGAATTAGAATGTGAATTAATTAAAATTTAAGCGAAATTTCGACGTTTTTCCGCTATAATTTCCGAAATTATTATCGGACAAACATGATTTTAACATCAATTTAAAGATTAAAAAATTAGCTTTCTAATGGTGTCAGTGTTTTAATGTATAACTCAAGCTTCTATTTTTATCGAATTTTTAAAGAAATATTTTAACCATGTTTTTTTAGCACGTGACTGGATAAAATAAAATAAAACAATGCCGGAAGTTCAAATGAAAAAACAACTATCATCGTAAATCAAATCTAAAGAAATACAACTTTCAGCACGTGACTGGATAAAATAACATAAATATAAAATGTGATATCTTCTATAAAAATAAATGCAAGGCAAAGGATTCTAAGAAATCGTTTGCAATATTTATATCATTAATTCAATAAATTATCTTTATTTACAGTAAACCTGATTGAGTTTAGACAGGATATGCATTGAAATTCCGACTTAATGGCATATTTCTATAATCGTTTGCAATATCTGTATCATTAATTCAATAATTTTTTCCCTTTTTCGCTTTCTTTAAAAACATATTTAACATTTTGGCAATATCACCGAAAAAACATTTTTAATATTTTGGAAGCATAATCGATAAATTATTAGAGCATTAAACTCAAAAAGTTTTTCCGAATAAAGTTACTGACTCTTTAACTACTAATAACTGAATCTTTTAATTTAAACTATTTCTTAAATTTTGGCTTAAAAATATATGATTCATTCATATCTATAACATAAAATCCTGAGAAATATTCTTCTTAGTTTTATAACTAGATGGCTCCAATCGTATAAATTCGAAATTTAATTATAGTTTATAGTAAAATATTAATTAAATCTTGGAAAAAAATTGCTTTTCCGAACTAGATATATAGTATACAATGAGCAAATAATCGTAAGGCTTCTATAATAATAAGAGTTACGTAAAGTTTAAATATATTTGCTGAGATGTTATAAAGAGAGCAAAACATGTAAGTATTTAATTAAAAATTTTAGACCGCATTACTCATGGCGAACCAGCTGGTCGCCAAAGGCGGCTAGTATTGAATAAAAGTAAAAAAAGAAGTGTTTTTTTTTCTATGTCTCATTCCAATTTATCTCATTCAGAATTTTTCTAACTTATTCTTTTACTTTTCAGACATCTACAAAGAATACGCCATAACTGTGATATTAAATAAAGAGGAATCCGAATTAGAATTCATAGAATACCGCTTACCTGATGAAGAGGTGAGAACTATCTGCACAACGTGTAGCTCTTCTATTGTTATATTTTATATACATTATACTTTCCTTTCCTTCTCGTGTAAATTTTAAATATTCTGAAATCCACAGAATGCAAGCATTTATTTTAACTTTATTATTAATTTTTCTGCTAAAACTCATGAAATGTTTTAATAATATTTTAAAAAAGGCTATCAGTAAAAAAAAAAAAAGTCAATACAAATTTGGAAATGTTTTAAAAAGAAATATAAAAAAATTAAAATTGGATTACCTCTTAGACCAACAAGGGGAAAATAAATATGGTTACTTTTTATTAATTAATTATCAAAAATATTATTAAGTATCAAAAAATTATTGATTTTCGCAAGAATTGAACTCACATTCTTCAACTTCGCTTGAAAAAGTGCTGAAATCCTAGCATTTTTCTGGTTGAGCTATTACCCTTTGATTTTCATTGCAAACTACTAAAACTCTATTTAAAGAATTAGACATTAAATTTAATGAATGAATTAATATTTGACAAAAACTGTATTAAAATCATCATCCATAACAAGGTTTTAAAAATGCATTTGCACTTGAATGGATGAATAAAAAGTATTTTACTAAAAAATGAAAATTTGAAGATATATAAATAAATATAAATAGGAGGAGTGGAAACTAATTGTAGAAATTGAATAAGAATGACGATGAAATCTATTTTCATAAAAGAATCTCCTTTCTAAGTTTATATTTTTTGAGCACCAAATCATATAAAAATTAATAAATTTCTTTCTTTTTAGATTTACACAAACTTAAAAGACAATTAATAAAAAATAATATAATTTAACAGTAAAAAATGAGATTAAACTGACTACTATTTTTTTTTTCAAAATATAAAATCAAATAAAGAGTTAGAAACATTCCAGATTAAAAGCTCATCATAAGCTTATAAAATTATTTAATAATATTAAGAATAATAACAAAATTATTCATAATAAACATATACGAATTTAACTAAATGTGCTTTTATTTTTTAAATGTGTCACTTTTATAATAAAGAAATTATTCAAGAATTATAAAGAAGGAATTTATTAAATACAGATTTAAATCCGGACATTTGTAGTAAACTTCTGGAAAGTAGTAAAATTAGTACTAAAAAATAAACATCTTTTTTCATTTTCAATTTTTAGTTTTCAATAAATAATTCGTTATTTCAACACTAATTTTTTGTATTCACTATTTGGTGGTGACTTTGTATTGAAAAAAAATTAAAAACTAATTGATTTATTCATAATTAAATCATGTAAGCATTAAAATAATGTATTGTACGTGAATACAAATGTGTGCATTTTTTGCATATTAGAATTAACTGAAAAAAATTAACAATTAAATTCCATTCTTATAATTTTTTTATAAATTTGAAACAAAATATTTACAAATAAAAGTGTGTTAAATGAGATTCACAGAAAGATTTTATTGAATGTTCTCTAGGCTATTATTATTTCAAACTTTCAAATGTGCTTTAGTCATTAGCTGTTAAAGATAATAATTTAGAAGTTGAATTCTATAGCAGAAAGAATTTTCATTTTCTTATCTTCTGATTCATTTTAGAAAATTATTTTCATATAATATTTTCCGATGAATAAAATTCACTTTCTAATTTTGTAATGCTTGTAAACATAGATTTTTATCATTGATCCATCGCACTTTTGGATTTTTGAAGCTCTGAAATTTTGAATGCTTGTATATTTAAGAGGACGAAACACTCTTTCGATATTCCAAAATGTAATGCTAAATATCTATCGGCTAATATACTTAGATTTTGATTCCATAAAGTTGCGCCATCTGGTGTTTCATTTTAACCCTTTATTTACTGACGGCACTTGAAAGTACCATTTAAATCTAGCTTATATATTTACTATATCACTATTTTTGCTGATGGTATTCGAAAAAACACCAATAATATAACACAAATAACATGAAGTTAATATAAGATAAAAGTAGGAATTAACACTATTTAATTAATCATTAAATTAATTAACATATTTCTGTTCATTACATTTTTTCTTGGGTTCTTTGGGATTATTCTGCAAAGGAAACTATCTACTGGTACAAAAATGAACTTGAAAAATTGATGACAACATAATTCCGTAAATAAAGAGTTAAAACGATAGATTTCAAAAACCTTTTTATATTTATAGCAAAGAATTGCAAATTAAATATTCAACTCTTATGTTCCCCATCAATTTTTTAAATAATCTAAATAAAAGAAAGTTATTTTTAAGGGTCTTAGCATCGTGTCTTTTTTTAAATGTATTAGAATAATTTCTTTATAAAGTGCCATGGGATTTCATTGCAGGGTGAAGAAGGGGAAGCTGGGGGAGATGAAGGATGGAACCCTCCCTTCGCGGATGCCCATGTGGTCGTGTACTCAGTGACCAGTAGGAGAAGCTTTCAGCGTGCTGTGGACGCACTGACCAAGGTCCAGCGTCTATTCAGGAGAAGTGCCGTCCTCCTAGTTGGCAATAAATCGGACTTGGTGAGAGTCCGAGCTATCACTACAGATGGTAAGATTCGTATTATTTATTTAATCTATAAAACTATTCACTAAATTTATATAAATGTGCTCAACTAAAAGAAAATCAGTAAACCTTTGAGTACTATGAAATTAATAATTATGAATATTTGAAGTGATGGTATTTTGTACCTCATAAAATGTGTTTAACGAATAGTGGATCAGTTCTGAATACAATAGAATATAATTTCTGAATACAACAAATTGTAAATAGGTTGACTGGATTCAAGATATTTTGAAAATAAAATAAGGCGTTTATCTGATAAGGAATTAGAAAGTTTTTGAGCATAAGAAAGTAAGAATTCAGTAAACATTAATTTGTTTTATATTATATGATATACCATATAATGTTTTTAACTGATAGAAAATTTTGAATACATTAAGAGTAGACATTGATTATTTAGAATAATCTGGCGTTGCTTTTTGCCTAATGTAATGCGTTTAAATATTAGAGAATTAGAAAGATTCTGAATACAGAGGGGTATATATATTGAATACAGATACAGATGTTACGTTATTTTATATATCGTATAGTAAGTTTAACTATTAAAGAGTAATGCCTGGTTTACACTCGGCCAGTTATGAGTCGGCCATTAGGCAACACATACGTAGGAAGGCTGAAAAATGCTGTTCGGTGAATGGCAAGGAATTGTACCTACGGAACAACAAAATGCCACTGTATTGTTTTTTTCCCTTCATATGGTTTTGGTAAGTTTTTTTTTTTTTACTTGAAAACATTATAGATTAATTTGGACATTTTTTTCTTTGTTCTTTTTGATGAGAGATTGTGTGTTTTAAAAATTTATTTGCTATTTCTTTTTTATAGTTTTTTTTATTTAGGTATATTGACCTTAGGTGTGTTGTGACATTATTTTGAGCTTTAGAAACAATTTCATTCTTTTTTTTTTAATTATTATTTTCCAACAATTTTTCTTTAACCGATTGCATTCTTTTTTACTTTCTATTGGTCTTCTAATTATTTGAGCTTCGCAACAGTATTTGGATTGACTTGTATATGGCGTGTCATCTCACGTCTTTGTCATCATTTGTGTAGGCGACAATTTGACCTTTTTGAAACTCACTTGATGGGTTTCCCCTAGACACTCAAAAAATGGAAACCACAGCTTTCTTAAAAATTGTAGGTTTTTCTCATCAAAAGTATTTTTAAAAAGATTGAAATGCCCAATTTTAAGGTTTCCGCTATCTTTACTATATGTATCTTTCAAAGTAATCATTTTAGCATGTGTCTTGTCTTTTTCAAGCCCCTAAAATTATAAAATATGGATTTTTTAGATTTTTGTTAGAGCTAAATAAAATATATTCATCTAAAAGGAAAAAAAAATAGTCAAACAAGTTTTAAAAAATTGAATATATAGAACCAATACATAGCATAATTCACAAAATATGAGTGTTTTAGATTCTTTTTTAATGTAGGTAATATTCTATGTACAGATGATAAACATAATATTCCCCTTTCAAGAGACTTTAAAAAAATGCATTGTTAAATATTGATATAATATTTATATATTCTATCCATATTTAATAATAGTAACAATAATATTGGTATTGATATATTTATAATTAATTGATATAATGAATGATATATAATTACTCTGTTAAATATTGTTGAATTCTACTGCAACAGAAGGAATATATATATATATATATATATGTATGTGTGTGTGTGTGTGTGTGTGTGTGTTGGTGATTGCATGTTGATATCAGCAGTTAAATATGAAAGACTTCCAAATAAGATCAATAATAATTGGCCGTGTTTTGTTCCAACGAGGAACATTTGACATTTCCTTTAGAGAATAAAAATATAACGAAATTAGCCTCTTGGGAATGAGATGGTAGAATTATACAACCATTGCCATAACGCTTAGCATTAATTATTTGCCGCCTTTGGTAATCAGCTGTTGCATCGGAAATATTGGTTATGTTAAACGCAAAGTAAGCATATTTTAATATTCATAATTCCTCCAATAAAATATTTTAAACATGATATTGCAACTGAAATCAAAAATGTGTTATTTTATTAAACTTCCATCTGTTCTGTTCACTACTTAAATAAAGCATTCTGGTAAATTCATGTCCAATGAAAGCATAATATTGTAATATGTTATCAAATAATCTATTTTCTAACATCTGGCGACTAGAACATTTATGCTTCTCATGCAAACAAACCAAATAGAAGCTCAAAATAATTTTTTTCCAAAGCTTTCAAAGACGGAAGAAAATCATGTGATTAAAATTTTAAAAGACAAAGGAAAACAGTTTAAATTTTAGTTGAACATAATGTTTTTTCACTAAAAACTTTAATTCCAATTCATACAGTTTCTACTGCAGCTGTGTTGCTCTGATTTGTTTATTGTGCATCTAAATACATCCATACCTAATTCCCTACCTTCATTTTATATGTGTTCATCTATATCAAAAGAAAATCCTGCGACTTTTAAAGACGGCTTTATTTTTAAGGCTATAAAGTCGGATGGTAGAATCCTTAATTTCAGATAAAGGTGTGCCGTCTACTGAAACTACGCAATATAAAGAATTAGCAGAATCTTTATATAATAAAAAATGCACTTAAGCATTAATAGAACAAAGGAAGTGATATGAGTTTTACAAAAACTAGGGAATATGTTTCTGAAAAATATTTTTAAAAATTAACTTAACATTATAAAAAATCTTTCGGTTTCATTTAAAAAAATTGAAATGTTTTGTATCGTAAAAGATAAATAACAACTTGTTTCTGTCGCAATATTTTTGAAAATGACGATGAGAAAGCTTTTAATTTAGAATGGCTTTTAATTCCTTTGAAAAATATTTAAATTTAAAAACATTCTCTTTCTATTGCCACTTTCCAAAGTACATATTTCTGTAACTTTAGTCAAATATCCATGTATTTAAAACATCAACAGACAGACAAGTATGCACAGAATCTTCTTTATTGTAAGTAGCGATAGAAATAATAAATTAAGTATATAAAATTGTATAAATATTTATTTCTTACTATAAACTTAAGAGTAATAATTCAATGAATATGGATAAGTTAATAAAATGTACAAATTTGCGAGAGATCTATTTCTTCTAAATATTTCTGTTATTAAATTTGAATCTTTTAAGCTTCTTTTTTTGTTTAATGTGTTAATTTGTTTATAACTGCCCAGGGGCATGTAAGAAAATATAATTTATTTCTTGTATGAAGGTTATCATCAACTTGATGATTTAATCATTTAAAAATTATTCTTTTATGGAATCTATTTACTGTCTGGCAGATGGAAAAAAATTCAGATGGAATTTACTTTAAATAAATATTTCATTTACTTTAAAACAAATATAAGCCGTTTATTACTAAGCACTATTATTTAATTTCTAAGGCCGGTTGGTAGAGCGTCAGTCTCGTAACCAAAAGGTCGCGGGTTCTGTCCTCGTCGCGGTCAAAGACCGCCGTGCTGGCTAATGACAGTTGGGGCAAGTTAAATAGGTCGTGATTGCAAAGTCCTCCAAGTTCCCATAACAAAACGATACCTTTGAGGGTACTGAATCAGGGATGAGTCTGTCTCTGATTTGAATATAAATACTGACTTGCGGATGGAGGAATGAGTGCTTGAATGAGTTCGACCGCCCCTAAAAAGGGTTGTGTCGTGTGTGTTAGAGCAAAGTCGTACTTTCACCTGAACGGTGCTCGTTAATAACGAAAGGCGCACACCTCTGACTTAATTCGAAAGAGCTCCGCTCATTTGTACTTGGTATGGCCAAGTGGCATTAGAACCACCACCACTTAATTCCTTATGTTTCATTTTTCTAAAAATGAAATCTGTTAATTAATTTTTTTACTCATGTAACAGAGTTATATTTAAAAAATTGTGTTCATTTGTCACATCTTGGGGACATCCTTTTAGCATTTTTTAAATGAATTGATAAATATTTAATCGATTGATTAAATAATATTATGCTCTGTAAAAGAACGGCGGCATCTGATAAATAATGCGAAGAAAATTCGATTCCAGGAATGAATTCATACCATTTTTATATGAATTGCCAGTTCTGGGCTGATAAAGGAAATATAATTAAATTTTATTTTATATGCCCGAAGAAAAAAATATTTTTTTAGAATCTTATTTGATTCGAATTATTTTTTATTTGTGTATTTTGTTTTCCAATGCTCTGAAATGGTTCTCTTTTGAAGTCTTGATTATAACTATTACTTTTTAGAATAATATTTCAGTTTCTAAATATGCAAGAAAGAAAATTTCAGTAAGTTATAATTTTCTATCATTATCTTTTACTTTTTAAACTTAAAATTTCGTTACTATAAATAAATATCACTAATATATGGATTTTGAACTAAGAGTCGTATTACTTTAAACCTTATCGAACAATGCAAATTTTACAATTCTTTTTTTAATTTAATTTGTACTTGCACTCTAAGAAAGCTAAATGATTTTAAATTTTATTAATATATCTACTTTATTAATATGTCTACTGCATTGACAAAATTTATGTGATATTTATTTTTACTTAATTGATTTGAAATATCTTAAAATATAATGGCTATAGAGATGTAAAAGAGATAAATGTAAATATATATATATATATATGATGTGGAAGTGTTCCAAAAAGTATTTTTTATAAATGCTCTTTCAGAAATATTCTTAGGGAAAATTTAATTTCCGCCAGATGATTGTCATCGATTCTCCTTCTACAACAACAACAGCAAAACCTATTTGGTTCTGTTAAATCATTTCGCTGCAGACGATTTTCATTTTCGAAATAAATTAAAATTGTTCTGATTTGAGAACGACAACAATGGCAAAGAATTGAATTTCGTATAAATCTGTATTTATTTTGCGAATAAATTGGAAAACCTTTTTTTCATGGAATGAAGTTCAAAATACATTTCCACGCAATAGCCATCATAATAAAGAAAAGGTTGAAAGCTAACCTAATCTTTTCGATCGTTTTAATGAACTAAATTCGTTTTAAAGAAAGGTGATTTAATAAATCAAGATGTTCTTAAAACATGTTTTTTCTAATGAAAAGTTTTAATTTCTGGAAATAAATAATATATTTTAATACAATTTTGATAATCATTGAACACTTCAATAATGTATCATCAATTTAAATTTGGAACTGATTTCAAGTCTTCTAACTTCATTGTTACGTCATTAAAATTAACTAATGCTAGTGACAACAATTCAAAATTAAATATTTTCTTTTAGAATAGAAAATTATTAATCAGCAAATTACAGGAAAAAATACCAGAAAAATTCTTAAAAAAACTTAGCAACGTAAAATTCTGGTTTTATTAAAAAAAATTGAGGAATTTTAAGCATAGAACATAATTGTTATGCATTGTAATTTATTTTACATAATTTTAATCTTGTATTTAGAAATTTGAAGAAATGTATGCTTATTTTTCTTCTTCATATTCATCCCAATATCGATTTCTCTCATTATATTTAAAAATTATTGTAATGGCTCAAAGATCAGCCAAACGCTCAATATTAGTTATTAATAGCAAATTATTTTTCTTTATTATATTATTATATATTGTTGCATTTTTTATTCCAAGATATTAATCACTTTGTTGTACTTTATATGAGTCCAGTTACTGAACTTTTAGCTTTAAATTTGCAATTAAGTGTAAATATTAAATACTTTAAAATGCAAAAATCTCTAGAAACGCTTGCGTATTTCAAATGCGGAATATATTATTATTAGAATTATAATAGTAATAAATGTTACGAATACGATATTTCATTCAATTAGGAATTTAAGTTCATAGAATAAAAGTATTATTTTTATTATAAGAAACATTATATTGTAACAAAATTCTATCATCGAGAAACTTTTTCTAATTTACTAATTCTTAATTTACTAATTGTAATGAATCGGTTTTATGCAATAATATTATCTGATATTACTAATAAGAAAATTTGAGCTTTCTATTAAACTTCCTTTTAAAAAACTCTAGTTAAAATTTCGTTAAATAATTTTCTTGCTAAACCCGCTGCATTCAAGATTTAATATACGTTTCAAATTCATCTGCTATTATTACAAAAGTCTCCCAGTAAAGCATTTCGAATAATTTTTATTGTTAAGTAAACATTGTTCAAATGTTATTTTATTTACCTTATCGTTCAACTGTTTAAATTAATATTTTATAAAAAGAAAGTTTCCTAATTTTCAAAAATATTCCAGACATTTTGGTGAATATCCGCATTTCGAATTTACTTTATATTTTTCAAACTATTCTTGTTTGGTATGAGAGTATGATTACTTTCATTTAGACGCTTCAAATCTGGAACGCGGAGATTACATAAATTTTGTTGATTTTTATCAAATATTGAATAAAATTTATTCATAGAAAGTTATCTAGCTATCTGGAAGAGAATATGATAGTTAATGCGATGAGCTGGATAAATAACATTAATTGCATTTTTTCGACATTAAAAGTATAGCATCTAATTTTGAATCAAACGGTTTGACCACTATCGGCCGTGGATTTGAGCTTCTGTATTTACTCTCTTACTAAAATCATAGCTCTGTGTCAAATGTTGATTTAAATGGTCAGAAAAATAAATCTAAATTATATATTTCCGTTTTATTTTCCATTCCTAATATGGAACACACAATACTGCCCCTGGTTCTAAATAAAATTTTGTCCTTCATAATTCCATGGATATCTCAAAATTCATGAGATATCCATGAAAATTCATGCTTTTTGTGTTGGAAGGGTGTATAATATTTATATTAGATAGTATGTGAGAAGTACGATAGTCGAGTATTCCATCTTTTCTTGTGTAAGAGTAATGTCCAAAGAAATGAATAAAAACCTTTTACAATCTTAGTTATATTTTCATTCCTCTTCAAAGGTAACATACATTTTTAAATCTCTGTAAGTATGATTATTTCTGTTTTTGCTATAATATATAGCTAAAATATTCGAATTTTTTAACAAAAAAATGTTATTACTCATGGTTTTCATACAATATTTGAAATATATATTCTTTTTGTGACTGTTTAAAATAACATACACTCTACGGGAAGAAAGTCTTGTTAAGTCTATACTTGAACAGAAGGTATAATCGGTGACTTAGATACAGAAAGAGCAGGCATAATTTAAGCAACTGTAAGTGTTCTTGTAGTTAAGAAGGAAAAAAGAACAAACATTACTATTTTAATTACTTTTTAATACATAAGAATATGAAAATAATTAATTTTAAACCACAAGAATAGTCTCCCCACACTTCCACATACAATTCTTAATACAGGTTTTATTCTCTAATTCATCAACATAAAAAATGCACAATTGTGCAAGGGTGAAAATTCCATGAGTGTTTAAATTTTTACTGTCAGAATCAAAGAAATAAGAGTTTTATGCTTATTAATCTCTTAAAGATAAGTGCATGTACATCTTGGATGCTGTTTCTTTCTTTTTTAACTCCGCTTCAAACTAAAATTAAAATTAGACACAAACTACAATTTCATTAATTAGTATAGTTACTTTGCTATTAATATTATATCGTTACAAGTACACATTGCTGTTATTTTCTACAAGGATCAAAATTTTTTCAATTAAATTGTTATATTTTTTGAATAATCACATTTATATGTATACAAACGAACAGATCGACAGACAGAGAAAGGATTATTTT
Organism: Argiope trifasciata; assembly: GCA_026543055.1. Taxonomy (NCBI): domain Eukaryota; kingdom Metazoa; phylum Arthropoda; class Arachnida; order Araneae; family Araneidae; genus Argiope; species Argiope trifasciata. The sequence continues at coordinate 4,746,337 of JAPMOQ010029703.1, read as the reverse complement.
CGAAATTTGATACAAATCTGCAGTTCAAGTACTAAAACTGTATAAAACAAATTTTCCTACACTCTTTATTTTTAGTTATCATTATTGATTGTTCTCGAGCGGACATATAAACATGTTACGTGTAAATACAACTCATTCAAAATTTTACAAAAAAATATAAATATGATGTAAACACGTATTAAATTTATCCGTTTGGGCAAAAAATACTTTTAAATTTCCATGTTCATTGGCAGAAATAATTCCAAAAGTTTGTTTTTCGGCATGAAATGTGGAAACAAGTCAAAATCTTCAAATTCGATTTTTTTTGAGGAGGAGGGGCATTTATAATTTTTTTTTGGTGATTCAAAGTATAGGAATGAATTTTTTAACTCCATCTTAAAAAGTATCTAATTTTATATCTTTTGGATAAATCTTCATTTTAATATAAAACTGTTCCTCTTCCTTTTTTAATAATTCCTTCAACTGCTTGTAAGATAAAAGCATTTCTTTTTTGATACTATCTCTTTCTTTCAATACCGTCGCTTTACGATCGGCAGGTGTGACGTCATTCAATTTTGCATTTCTCGATAGTCATTCTCGTGACTTCTTTGACATTTCCTTTTTCATATCAGAAAATCCTTCATCTCTTTTGCGATTTGCATGACTTCTGTGGTTTTTATTCTCAATCGGTGAAAATCATTAAAAATTTTTGACAATTTTTGTCAATGATTTGCAGGGAACCGCGTTTGAATTAAATTCCAGAGTCGAATATTAAACAGAAATTTTTATAATAAGTAGCTCGTAAAGAATAGTGACATTTTATGATCGTAAGCTATGTATGCTAAATAGAAATAATCATTGAACAACGGCATTTTGCGGTCGTGTGCAAAGTATATTAAACATAAATAATTATAATAAAGCGTTTGTAAAAACTGTGGATTTTTTGCGGTCTTAAACAATGTATATTAAAAAACTGTTATTTCAGAAAGCTAATGTATTTAGTACACTTGAAAATTAACTTTTAATTTAAGTCCCATAATAAGAATTTATTTTAGTTTTATTTTTCATTTTAATAAACTTATGAAAATGCGTATGCATTTATTTATTTTGATTTATGACCGCATAGTATCTATTGGGTTGTTCGGAAAGTCATTTCGTATTTTTTTTGTCAAAATGAAAAGAAATTTTCGTTTAATGAATAAATTATTTATTAAATTATAAAATTGCCATTCTGGTCTAATACCTTTTGCCATATTTTTGGTAGTAACATGATTACACGCTCATAAAAGTTTTGGTCTTTGCTGTAAAAAAAAACTGATCGAGGTGGTTTTTGGCCTCCTCATTTGAAGGAAAAATTTTGCAAATCAGTTCTGGTACTGATGTACTGTTAACACATCTTCTCCACACATATTGGCTAATTTATTTCTGGCTTGAGCAGCATTTTTACCTTTTATAGCAAAAAAGAAAAAAATGACGAAAATGCTGTTTATTGCTCTCCATATTTAAAAGGGCACCATCCAAAAACTACTGCGAAGAATCAGCTGCACTTTTTCACACTCAAGCCTTGCTATATCAGCTCTTAAAACATAAAATGATTTTGCGGTTTAAGTATGAAATTGGGTGCGAAAAATGCAATTAAATCCTTTGTCAGGAAAAAACGAAATTACTTTCCGAACAACCTAATATAATTGAAAATAGCTGTACCGAAGCAAATGATTGGCACCAAAAAGTGAGATTAAATTAAACGATTTTAAAGAAACAGATATTACCTGACTAATTATACTTAAAAATGATAGTATTATTCTAATGTTAATATTTTTTTGCTATTATTATAAATCATAAAATTTGCAATTTGTTTCTGTATATTTATTTGATAACTAGGATAATAATTTTGAAAAATATACATGCCTTTTAATTTAGATGCTTTTTAGTTTAGGTGAGTTGAGAAAAATAGACATGTCTTTTAGTTTTAGTTAAGCAATTGCCTAATCTGATTAGTTTCAAATCTGTCTCCAGAAAGAACATTTCCATGCAAATGAACGCTCGATAATGCTTTATTCTGTATTTCTGCATGGTAAATTTCATTCATCTTACTTTTTTATTTCTATGTTAGCTGACTCCCTTAAGTATGGATGCACATAAAAAGACTATCTCCTCTATTTACTGTATTTGGCCAAAATTTGAAACTGCGCTGTATATTCAATGATCATATGACAAATTTCCTTAATCCTATTTGTAGTATTTCCAAGTAATAATATGGCTTACAACATGATGATTTTTGTCAACAAACTTAAGGTAAAGGGTAAGGTAATGACCTTCTTTTCCTTCTTGCGTACAGCAGACCACCCCATCTCCCACTGAACGTAGCAGTATCGACAGGGTTTGCTGTCGTCGACTGCTGTCTTAAGTATTGATCATCCTTACATTGAGTAATCCGTCAAATAAACACTCTCTTCGAGGTAGTTAATTATTTCTTCTTCCTCATCTTCATATTCTCAAATAGTTGACAAAAAACTGACAATTCTTGACATCATTTCCTTCAGAGATTTGAGATTGCTTAGTGCATTAAGCTCTGTACCTAAATCACTATTTTCAATCAGGTTTTTCTTTAACTCTGTGATTTCGATACATTCCTTTACAGTGATAAACAGTACCGATTTCTCCGCAAATGCATTTATTTTCTTGTGTTCTTCCAAATCTTTGGATTTTTTAATTAGGTGAGATGCATCATCCAAACATTTTCTTATATATGAAAGATGTGGGGATTTTACATGAAGTTTGGTCTAGTTTTAAAAACTTTCTCCCTTTTTAACATTTGAGTAGTTTGAACACAATCGGTTACGTTTTTTACAGTGCTAAACTAATTTTATCTTAATAAAGAAATTTTACATTGTTTCGGAGCAGCATATTCTATATCAGTATCTTGTAGCAGAAATTCAAATTCAAATCCAAATCTTTGGAAATATGCAGGAAAGGTCACATTTCTAGACATAATTTAAATTATCAGTGGATAGTATCTTCTTATTTTAATTCCTGGATTGGGAATAAATGGTAAGGTAACGACCTTTTAGAGGAATCACTAATTTTTTTAAAAATTCAATATTCATGATGTTCAAACAGGCCTCGTTATAAAACCACCAGAATTTTGTTTCTGAGGGAAAACTGCACTGTTTTATATGCTTGCATTTTGCATACATATTAATTCTATTTTCCATCTTTAAATGCCATTTTCCAAATTCCCAACTTTGATAGAATTTTCTTACGAGAAACCTCATAAATTAAAATATAATCCATGCCTCTTGCTCAAATTTGGTATAATAATTTCGCAATACATTTTTGAATTCCTGACTAAAGGATAAATAATCTATTCATAGTTACTCACTTTTATATAATATTTTTTTACTTATTTTTGAATATTTTATAACTGTTTTAGTGCTGAATGATGTGAAAAAATTAGAAAACTCTTGTTATTTATCAGTAGAACCCAAATATTTTAAGAATGGATAGTTATATTACTGACCACCGACCCACTACGAAGACACTCTGATAACCGAAAACTGAATGACGGGATCGCCGCTATAGTAACACTGGACGGAACTGTGATTGAGTCCTAATGATCATCACCGACCAATGTATAACTCTCCCCGTAGGGAGTACGTCCTGTCATCTATGGGAGGCCATAGTACCCACTTTATTGTACGGCCTTTATTGTACCACCGTGTTCGAGAGATCTCACCCACTGTACCAGAAGCATCTCATCCTCAATTACAAGGTGCCTCCCGAGGATATAAGGAATAAGTAGAAATACAGTTAATTTTTGGATTCAGGATCTATATAATATGTTTCTTAACCCTTCGGCTGCTTATCCCTCGATTTCGGCTGCTTGGCAATCAGTTCATTTTCTATTGCACTCTGCGCTTTTCATATTTTAGTATTTATTTTTACGTTTACAAATTTTTATTACATCATATTATTATCGTGTAAGATATAGTATCAGTTCACTTTGTTTGAAAATATATTTGAATTTATTTACAAACATCACGCCTAAATGCTAATTTTAAAAAAAGTTTAGTATTCAGAGGGTTAAACTATCTATAAAATCATTCGATAAACCGCTGAATTAGATGATGTTTGCTTCATGCCACTTTTTGGTCAAAAAACGCCCTTTTTCGAATTCTCAAAACATTTGTGCCACGTAACTGGCATATTTTAGCTTCATAGGTATTTTTTTTTCATTATTTTTCCAAGAAATATTAAAAAATATTAAATATTTTTGAACGGTTTTTAAAATATTCTTTCCGAACTTGGTCACATTATTGATTATTAATTTTATTTGAACAAAGGAAAACACATAATTTAATCTATCCATTCTCCGTGATCGAATTTTTACCCATTATATTTTTTTAAACATTGCATGACATCTTTCCATGGAGAGTAAATTTCTTACTTACAATAATGCCAACTAGAGTGTGGAACTCTTTTCTTTCCTTTGCAGATATCAGTAATGCAGCTCATTTATATAGATTGATACCAACTTGAGGCCATCAGTAACAGAGCATTAGGACTGCTGGACAATTATTTTTTTACCCACTTATCTTCCGGAGAATATCATGTCAGATCTAATTGCGGCATATCAGTTCGTATTTGCTCTTATTCTCTACGGGATCAATTACATTATTGCCATTTACCCTGAATGTTGTATTTCCGCATATCCCCAGTGAGTTTATCCTTTCTGCAATGCTTGATTTGCTACTTCCCGATCGACGGTTATAGTTTTATGTATAAGTTTTTGTGTTAATTCGGCTAGTGTGTTATAAAGAGAAGATGGTAAGACGTATTAAAATATTTGATGACTGAAATTTTGTCAGGTAATATTGTTTCACTCAAGGTGTCCGAATACGTTAAAAACACTTGTTACCGACCACATTCGCTAATATTTTTTATTGTTTTTTGATAGATGATTTAAACTAAAACTGTACATTATTTATTGAGTTAAATGTGACAGACTATCTATTCGTCTATCAGTATTGTTTAATTTTTGATAAAATTCTTTATAAATTGTCTATTTGTCTATATGTAAGAGTGAATACCGTAACTCACATACATAATAATTTAATACCAGATATTTCACTTAAATTTATTACAATAGTTAATAAAATCGACATTTTCATAACGTTTATTGAGTAGTCATACTGTTTAAAGACACAAGGATGTAAGATTATGTTTTTTATTTGTATTTCATACCCATTTGAAAAATCGTTGAAGATTTAAATGTTATTAATTATTATAAATTGAGGATTAAAACAAAATGTGTAATTAAACATGGGATTTGAAAGGTCCTTTTTCTTTTAATATAACATATGAAGCAATTAATTTTGTATCTTTAAAATAGTAATTTTTCAGTTCAAATTTTTACCATGATTTTTTTTTTGATTGAATCATTAATTTTGAAACTTAAAATTACCCGAAGACTGGATTTATTCAGACATTAAATTTACAACCTAAAATTCAGCTTTGAATGATTTTGACTGAAGCACTAATTTTGCAACGTAAAATTCTTCCATCAATGATTTTGATTGGAGAATTAATTTTACAATCTAAAATTCTACTATGAATTGTTTCTATTGAAGCATTAATTTTACAGCCTAAAATTCACCCCGAATTCCACAATCTAAAAGTATATCTATGAATGATTTTGATCGAAGCATTAATTTTAAAACCTAAAATCCTACTATGATTTTTGCAAGTTTCTTCTAACATGACTAACATTTAATAGCATTTCTTCTTTTTGCATACAGCTAACCATTGCCAACCTTGCATACCGCCATTTAATAGCACTATAATCAAAACTAAATGTTTTCCTTTGCAGATGGCCAAAGTGCAGCTAAAGAGCGCAACAGCGTTTTCATGGAAACCTCAGCCGCCATCAACCACCAAGTCGATGAACTTCTCGTGTCCACTCTTACTCAGATTCGCGCCAAGTGCAAGTCGCCTTTCGAAGGATCGTCAGCCCCCTCGCGATGGAGCAGCCCCCATTACTCACTCTCCAAAGCTCGGGGGCTCATCAAGAAATTCCTGAAGAAAGCCTGCTTCCAGTCGAAGTCATCCGACAATCTACAACGGTTGTGAGACCGTTGCGAACAGTGCCTTTGACCGCATCTTTTTAGTTCTTCTGTAATTGCAGTGGATCGAAGGTGCAGTTTTTAACTCGGTTGTTGCAGAGTTCAGAAGCTTCTTTGATGAGATATCTGACCTTTTGTTTTGCGCATTAATGATTTTTAAATAATTGAATGTGTATATATGCAAGCATTAAAATAATTAAAACCCATTTCCTGGTCAACAAAAATTAAAACGAAACTAATTATGTCGATATCGAAATTAAAATTGAATTCGGAATTAAACCCTAAAAGTTCACAAAATGAAAAGTAAATGAAATAGAACCAATTAATGAAATAATTCTAAATTAATGTAATTAATAAAATTATGTAAACGAAACAAAAACGATACTAATAACAGAAACGAAACTAAAATTGGAATAGAAACTAAAAAATTATTTCGGATTCAAACAAGTTTTTAAATTAAAAAAAAATCACTCATATTTAGTGAGCGTAAATGCAGCTACAACTGAAATATTGGTTATAGTTTTTATTCGGTTATTATTATGTGTTCCTTTTTGCTTGGTATACTTTGCTAATATATATATATATATATATATATATACAAGACCCATTTGCATTTAGCATTGTTAATGATGCCAAAATTCTCAATATGTAGAAATTTGTTAGCAATCCTGCAACTGAATCATAAGCAATTAATGATTTCTATGAGCTTTATGAATATATAGAGTTTCATGACATAAAACTTAAAAGGCCGTCATGACCTTGAATGTCATCTTAAAAATAATTTTGTTGGATTAAAATTCTGAGATTAATTATTGGTGCATAAAAGTATTTCCTAATGAATATATCAATAACTTTTAAACTCAACTGAAATAAAAGTTTCGTTTATTTATAATAACATACCATTTTAAAGCAATACTAGGGCTATTTTGAGGCAGACCTTGTAATTTTTACCCATGGACAAATTACGAGGGCGACACTTGAGCTGGGACTCCCCTCTCCATACTTTCGTACCTATCAGTCAGCGGAAGATCATTTGGCTACGCCAGATTTAATGTCTCTAGACCCGCTTACACTACAGTTATTCGATACAATCGTGTCTTGAATCAGGAACCGTTCTGTTACGAAGACGAAACCTTACCACCAGCCCACCGTGGCCCTGAATGTCACCTTAAAAATAATTTTGTCGGATTAGAGTTCGAAGATTAATTATTGGTGTATAAAGGTAATTTCCATTGAATATATCAAAATCTTTTGAAATGAACTGAAATTAAAGACTCTAATCAAGTTAAGTCCCAATAAAAAAATCACATGTATTGGGGTGCATCTGATTGGTTAGAGACATCCCTGTAAATTACAAAAGAAAAACTTGATTTTAATCAAGAGTCTCATTGTACAGTTTGTTAATAACTAGAGTTTAAAACGAAATTCTAAGAAATAAATATATCAGTTACTTTTCAGCATAATTAAAACATATCGTTAAGCTACATTTCAATGAAAAAACATAATGCGCATTTTATGGGCTATAACAACCCTATAAGTTATAAAACTCTTTATTTTAACCAAAAGTTTTATTATTCAGGATTTTAATAATTAGAGTCAAAAACAAAATTCTGTTGAATATATTAATTACTTTCCAGCACATTTCGATATTAAATAGAACACTAACTCAGGTTAATATCAAGGATGCTTATCTCCAATCAATAGCATATTACGTTTTAAGTAATAAGAAAAAATTCCATGACATTTTCTTTTTAATAACAGTTTAATAGTTCGAAATATTAATTACTTAATTTCATTGTTTATGTCAGGTATTTAATTTATGTTTTTAAGCTTAATGTGGGCTTTTTTCTGATACTGCTATTTAAAGTTGTCATTGAGTGTAATACAGAGTTGAAACCAGAGTCGTGACAATCGTTATTTGAATAATTTTGAATGAAAATGACATCACAAAATCTTAATTTCATACGTTACTAAGTGTTAAGTCCTAATTTCTTTTCTTATTTCGTTGTTATTTCTAGAAAATAAAATAAAGTCTATTCCTCTGACACTATACTTAGATTTTAAATTAGATCAAATAAATCAACAACAATTGAGCTTTGAACATCAATGGTAATTATCACCATGAAAAGGAAGATTTTATCATAACAAACAAAAAATTTTAGAAATGATTTTGTTTGGAAAAATAAAATAAAATCGGTTTCTATGGCAACGGATTTTTAAGTCAGGCTCCTCTTCTTGATAGGTAGATGATTGTCTTTTGAATACTACAGATAATGGATAACATGAGTACATTGACAGACTTATGACTTAGAAAAAGGCTTAGAATTTTGTTCGCTTGTAAAAATATCTTTTTCGTGGCTTATTTTGACGATATGGAGAACATTCATAATTTAATCCATTCATTCTTGGAAACTGTAAATCACCAAATACAACTTGTGTTTATGCCTGAGCGTTCAATAGCTGCACACGTGTGAATATGTGGCTACTTATTATTACGACATTTTCTTTCTAGTTCATTGGAGTATGTTTATGTATATCATAGCATGAATATAATAATATAACAATGTCCTTTACATGTATGTCTTAATTGAGTGAATTAAATAAAAGTATGTAGCGATACAAAACTCTTTATAATTTCATTATGAGATAGATCAAAATAATAGATGATTTTCAGTAACAATTATTTAATTATTTCCTATTTTCTACATTTCAAGAGAAAACAAGAACGAATTAGAAAATGCACACACATTTAGTATACAATTTAATAATGACCCCCAAGAGGAATCATAAACTTTGATGTTAATTTGTTAATTTTTTCAAACTTTTTTCCCTAATTTTGCTCCTAACGAAGCTACAGTCATTAGAAATTCGTGCAAGGTAACGCCATCTGTTGTATCAAAAACGAAGGTAGTAGAGTTGTGTAACCTCTACAAGTATAAATAAAATCACTTTGTGTAAACGAAACTACAGATAGAGTTTTTATTTTATTTTCAAACTTTTTTTCCCTAATTTTGCTCCCAACGAAGCTACAATCATTCGAAATCTGTGCAATTATCTTGAATAATCTGCTTACAAATAATTTTACGAAAATTAACTTATCGATAAAATAAAAAGTTTGAATGTTGCAATATTTTTGGTACATTCGATCCACTGCACTCATTTTGTTAGAATTCGAACTATCGAACATGTTTCATAAATTAGTGGTTCATTCTATAATCAAGTGCATCGATTAGAGAACATGCCTAGATAGAAATATATTGTTACTATACCAGGCAAAAAAATTTAAACAAAACACAACGTGATTTTCTGATTTCATGTGTTTTTGTATGCAATAAGCTTATATTCCTAGATTATAAGAACTGAAATATATAGATTAAGAGTTGTTCATAAATGTACTTTAAAATATATTTGTTAAGCAGTAGATTAAAAGGATTTATAGTTAGTTAGAGATTTCAACTTTTCTCGCCCAACCATATCACCCGATTTAACCCTAGATCCACAATGCACAAGTTGATAAAACGCAGTCTTTTTATTTAAAGCTGCTTGATTAATACATTATTAACCAGTTTTCCCACAAATTTGCATCATTTAGAAAAATATGTAAATTATTAATATTTTGCCTTTCTTTATGTCATAACATTATTATTTAATCACATAAAGCTTTTTTTAATTGCAGTTTGTTGAAAATTTATATTTTGTTTCATTTTTAGAATTGGACATATGTGGATATAATTTTTATTGCTCAGTTGTATAAAACACAATATCTAACCTTGGATACACGAATTCAGTTCTTTTCATATACATTCAGTCAGTAGAGATAATTGTGTTCTACTTAATTCGGGGATAAAACAAAATTACATTTTATTCAAATTGATATTATTTAGTAGGTTTGGTAGAATTATAACTTATTTTCATGTGAGAAAGCGATATTATTTTGGTTAGGAGTTTTTTGAAGCTCGAAATTGCCTAGGCTATGAATATCGGAGCTCAAAATCGCATTGGCAATGAATATTGAAGGTCGGAATCGTGTAGGCAATGAATAAAGCATAAATTTTCACAATCATCTTTTAATCGCATATATTTTTTACCTGTTTTTACCAGTATTGTTTTATTATTACGAATGTGTCCCTGACAGCAAATGCGTTTTTAAAAGGTTGGCGTAGAACTATGATATCATAGGTGTTATTTTCACGGCATGTAATTTTTGTGGAAGAAATTAAATACCTTAATTTTTATAATATGTTCAAAAAATTTCACTCGCGTTTAATGATAAGAGTATTTTCTCTTTCCCACCAATGAGGAAATATCACTTCATTCATACTTATGTGAGAAATATGGAAGGATTTAATTCCTGTTCTAATATTAATCCATTATGAAAATTTTACGATTTCATAAATTCGAAAATTGAGTTTGTGCTTACAAAAATATGGCTTTCAGATGAATTCTGTATAAATTAATATATTTAAAAATTCATTGCGAAATTGTTTATCATTTGGAAAAATAATGTTCTCACATGATAGCGTGAAATTTGAGATAGTAGATTTCATTTTTTTGCTAATTTCAAATTTTTAATTATGTTTTATTGGTTGATCAGATACATTCTATATAGTGTACTAAAACGAAATCTTGAAGAAAATTTTCAAATTGTTTTTTACGTAAATTAAATGTTTACATTTCAGGTCTAAATTTAAATGCTTTTAAACAAACAGTGATAATCTTATGCCTTAAAATTCCACATTTTGTTCCATTCAATATATTTTATAAACTAAATTTTTAATGTGAAATATATTTGCTCTATTTCTTAATAATACTAAACAGTTTTCCATATTGTACGTAAAAGTATGGCTGACAATATGATTAGTATACAGCTTTTTTATGAAACCTAAACAATGACGCTAAAGCTGACGTAAGAAAAATATACATGCAAAATTTGTACACGCTTTTAAAAATTATTGGGTTTGTTTTAGTATATGCTTTACTAAAAAAATAAGCCTTTATATATATATATTTAAAAATGTGTTTATGTGCATCAAATGATAGAAAACTTATTTGTTGGCTTTAAAAAATTTTAATTCATATTAGATGTAATCCAAATTAAACTATAAAAGTTATAGTATATAATTTATGCTTATTTGTAATTTGATAATAACCCATTTTTTGCTTCACTTTTTTGCAACATTATTTGTTAATTTTATTTACATTGAATGGCATGCAATAAAAAACTTTATCGAATCAGTGGTTTTGCCCAATTTTTATGTTATAATATGTAAATTTTATTTATAATGTACAATCACATGAGATATTTTACTTAATCTGAAATGGCAAAAATTTATTGTATAAAATATTGTGAAAAATAATTTTAGTATAATCGAACAATTGCTGCATGAAGAGAATATATAAAATTTAAAAGTGTTAGTATTATAATATAATTAGATAATAATTTCATCGTAATGACTTTCTGTACATTCACACACTGTTTTAAAGTTAAATGTGCTAAAATATGTTGGAAATGTTATAAAAAATCTCTTACTATAACTATTTAATTAATTCGAAGTTTCTACAATAAATAATCATGATCCAACTTGAAGGATTATATTATTGCTTTAATGAAAGTAAATTCAATTTAACATAAAAATTCAATAATTTATGAACTGTATGTATTTTATTTTCAGCTCTCTAAAGAATTCAATCAAATTGCAAGGAGTCAATCAACATAATATTCAAATATAAAATACAAATATATCTATCTGTATATATTATATGTTATAGCTGAAATAAACTCATACATTATGCAATTTCGTTTCATGTCTCCCTAAAGAATTCAATTAAATCCCAAGACATCAATCAATAAAAAATACAAATATTTAATGAGAATCCAAATATGTTAATGCTGAAAACAAAAAGCGGAAAGAGCTAATAGAAACACAATCAAGAAAATGTATTAAATGCTTATAAATATTATAAAATAAACATTATGTATTGTAAATAATCAGGTTCTTTTAATATTTACATTTTAGCATATGGATTTCATATGAAAATGCTTTAAACTTTATGGATTCATCTTTAGAATTCATAACACGTGAAACGATATTTTTCATTGGCGTATTAATATTACTTACTAATTTTATTCGTTTAAATAATTTTAACTGGCTTCTTTTATGAAAACTTAAATTAACAATCTTACAAATAAAATAGCAAAATTTATATTAGAAGATGTGTTTAAAACTAAAGATGATTGAATTCTTAAAATTCTTAATTATTTCCTGAATTTTGAATAACTTCAATTGTTTTATTATGCGCAAGGAATCACGGCATGAATAGAAAATTGATGCCAGGTTTACACTCGGCTAGCAGGCAGCGCATGCGTATAAAAGGACTCCTTTATGTTTGCCACAGTTTGCTTAAGTCAGATTCAGGTATTTTATGCTTGGCTATAAATTGCCGTTTTGGCGTCCTTGAATTTTATTTTCACTGCGCATAATGATGGATATTTACAATAATGATGAGGGATATTTAAACAAAAGAACATGGTAAAATTAAAAAAAAGTCAATAATATTTAGTTTTAGAAAATATATAGGAAAAGAATTAGCAAATAAAATGAAAAAAAAAAGAACTATCTTGCATCAGGTAGAACAAAGAGCAACAAATGTCGTAATTAATCAATAAACTGAATATTTATTTTCATGCCAAAAATCTCGCCAAATTCTATACGCGCATACGCAGTTAGTGAAAATAAATGCAGCGACATGTTGTCATCCCATTACTTACCATTGACAGAACATCATTTATCAGCCTTTCTACGCATGCACTGACCACTGACAACCTTATAAATGGCCGAATGAAAACCCAACATCAATCTCAATTCTTTTTTAGATATTCAAATAATTGTATCCATTGATTAATTTTTAAAAATAATCCCATCCATTTCACTACTAAAAAATTAAATCAATTAATTTTAGATTAAAATTTTTAAAAAATGCTAAGAACAAATGTGCAGATTAATTTTTTTGCAGATTCAGAATGCTGCTTCTTAATTATTTTCAAATATTTAAATAGTTTCATCTACATTTACGAATTAGCATATGATTTTCTTGAAGCCCTTTCCTGTCATTACATGAAACTAACTTCAAATATGTGAACATCGTGTTATACATATTTGGAAGATTTCAGAACCATTTATATGCTTCATTATTGTAATTATCATGTAAATGCTTGTTAGAATATTATTTTTTGATTCTTTTATGTTATTTGAATAATTTAATCTGCTTCATTTGCAAATAAACGAATGATTTTCAATCAACACTTTTCTGTCATTACATGAAACCAGCTCCAAATATGCAAACAATGATTTTACATATTTGGAAGATTTCAGTACCACTTAAGTGTTTCAATGTTCAAATTGTCATATTAATAACTTCCAGAAACGTGATATGTAATTATGTACATTTATTTTTAATGCATAACTCATATCTATTTAGATGATATATCTGTCGTAGCAGTATATTATCGTCTGTATTGCTTATGCCACATATGTGGACATTTTTAGATATTTTCAGATGTGATATTTAGTCTGTTGTGTCTATGACGTAGATATAATGTTTACTGTTATGTGTTAAAATAGGATAATTATATATTTTTTTCTCATTTTCGATTATCGCATATCTTTGGAACGATTCTGTATATTTCTCAGTAGATGAATTCTGTGATATATAAATTTTTAAAAATAAAAAATTAAGTATTGATTATTTGATATGTATGGAAATTTAATGATTCTGTGGTATATTTCCATTTCTATATTGGGGATATATTTGTTTCTTAAGGAATTATATCTTTAAGTATGCTATGTATTATTTTTTAAAAAATAAATGTACAAAAAAATTAAGAAAATAAACACTTGAAAAAGAGTTAATTTTTTTTCATGTTATAGATCACACATTGTTAAAACAAAAAAAAAAAATGTAATCTTACCGGTTTTTTTAAATACAAGCGTTTCTATTATTTTACACTGTAAATCGATTATTTTAGTCACATTTGGTAACTAGACAAAACTGCCTCTTAAGGATTCCGCCAAATTATCAGACATTGAGGCTGTGTTATTTTAATTGTCTTACGTATGCTTTTTTGATTGTTTAGATAGACCTTTCTAACGTGGATCAATCCATAACGATATAACACTAATGAAAGCCCAAATTCTCTGTTAGTCTGTTTTCTAAATTTTTATAATAATGTATACAGGGCTTTTTTATCTGTGTTGTAAACTATAAAGATAGTAAACAAAATCCTTCTTCTTTAATTCCAGCAATGGAAAAAATAACGCAAACAAATTGTTCATAAAACGATGAAAACATTTTCAATTTCGGAATAAAAACAGCAATCAATCCATGGTTGAAAATTAGATAAAAATATAAAATTCATAATTATCAAAATTCAGGATAAATCTGCACCAGTATCAAATTCATAACATTAAAACATTTTTAAAAAGTTTTTAAAATTTATTTTTGCACAAAAACATTTTTGGAAGTTATCAAGCGAAAAGTCATAATTCAGTTTCATTTTCATTAATTAAAATTTTGATTATAATTTCAAAGAAATCCCTCTAAAACTCACGTTCCCCCCCCCATTAATGTAAATATGCTCCAAATCTAATAGCCGTAAGCTAAACGGTTCTTTGTTTACAACACTAATGCATGCATTCTCACCCACTTTCCCACTCACACACACACATTCATCTTTATTATTAGCAAATATTTGCATTTGCATGTAAAATCTACCTCTATGTAAGGGTTTCACGGATTATAAATGACAATAAATGCTGAAAGAGAGATAAATTGCATCCAAATGAAGGAGGAAAATTTTCTTTGTCCTCGAAATAATTGGTCAATATAACTTTCCCATGATATGCATATTACATCTGTGGATGAACTATTTCATTAAAATATGAAGCATTCTTTATGTATCTCTTCATTTTTTTCTCTATAGCAGGCAAAAAGTAAATTAACACAATAACTGTGACAAATCCGGATGACATGAAGGCAAAAGAATTAATTTCAAAGGATTTAAATAGCCACATGTACATATAATCATTTCTGTCTAATCAATGGTAGAGAGCATGCTTCAAAGCGTCTGTCATAAACCAGACTATCACATGGATGCTGCGCATAAGACCAAAGAAAGTCACATGGAGAAATCCTCACATAAGGAAACAATAAAACATTAACTTTTCTCCTGCGTTGTGTCTAAAATTTTGATTCTTTCATCGTTTGCAATCTTTGAAGATCAATATATTGTTACTAATTTGTAATTTTGCTTATTTGCAAGTTAGTCCCGCAGTAAACAAAGTTAGAGATAAATAGATATGCTTAATGAATGCAGAATGGATATGACTACACACACTGATGACTACAAACAGCAACAATAACAAACTTACGATAAACTTGGTGATTATTTGACTATTGATGGTAGAAACGGAGATTCCTGAAAGGGCAAGAATATGTTGATATATTTATTAGGAATCAAAACAAAACAAAAATATTCTAGCAGATTTTAAAAAAGGCTATATAAGCAAAGAAGCCCCTACGAGTCCACTTCTCTGTTCGGAGTATTGATCTCAGAGCAAAAATTTTTGTTGTTGTTTCAGATTCTTTTCAGCGATTAAATGTCTGAAGATTCTGCTTTTAATGGACACCTTGATTGTGTTTTATGCTTTTTCGGAAATTAAAGAATCTTTACCAGTTACCAGACCTATTCGACATCTAGCAGCATACATCCACTAGTCTTTTTTCTTACAGCAATGTTCCCTTAAATGTGCGCAAATTTTCCATGGCATTATATCCAAATGGTTTAGACAAATGTTATGAATGTTAATTCCCTTGCACTTCCCAGGCCGATTCGCAAAATACGAAAATATTAAGTATTGCTTAAATATATTAACAAGCTCAATGGTATGAAAAATTGATTAACATATTTCACTGAATCCAGTTAAAAGCTACTGGAATCTTTAACTAAAGTAAGCTTTTCTCTATCCATAATAATTATATTTAGATTATCTTTATTTAAATCTGCGGGCTGTTTTATATAATGATGATGTAGTGTCCGTGTTAACACGGAGAGAGGATGCAGTAGCTTCTGAAGACAAAAGTCTGATTTCTATCTCAAATGAAGATGATACATACACCCACTTTAACTTGCACAACCCCTTTTTATATGGGGGGGGGGGGGCTCATTCACACATCTCACAGACGGAACACAAGGGAAGAACAACTATACCCGAACTACGACTCGAACCCTCTACCAGATACCGGAGAAGACGCGAACCCTTAAGCCAGGACATCTTTCTTTAAATATAAAACATAATAATAAGCATATTTTTTGCACTTTCGATTCACGATACTATATTGGTTAGTAAACCCTTAGAACACTATTAATTGTTGGATTTAATGAGTAGTTAGCTACTGGAAAATATTGCAATCAAATGGGACAATCAGCAGTAGATTTTCACCTCAAGTTCTTGAAAAAAAAAGATGCCTTTGCCGAAAGTTTTGACAATGCAAAAGAGATGTGGACATTCAATAAAAACCACCGATAAAAGTAATGTGTCATTTTATTAGTTTCGGCAATAGTTTGTTAAAAAAATTACATTAATGACCATGATAATATTTATATAATATAGTTTCAAGACTTGCAATTCATAAAATTTACATAAGAAATTACTAAGGAAGGTTGGTTCTTTACAAATATTAAATAGATATAAAAAGAAAAATTTCATTATTGTATTAATTGTTTCTTATTACTATACTCATGAAATAAATGTTATGAAGGAATGATCACCTTTTTAGCTGTTTTAGTTAACAATTATAAAATATAATACATATAATACACTTTTGATTAAGAATACATTTCCTAGAAAAACAACAATTTATTTGGTTAAAACTGAATTTTGGTAAAGGAAAATACATGTGTTCTTTAAGAAACTGGCATTCATTAAGGAAATATATTTATGATAATTTGCAAATACAAGCATATCATCAATTTTGGAACCTAACAGAGACATTTTCTTTAAAATTTCAAACCATTAGTTTTGTTAAACATCTTTTAATGATGTTACTCCGTGTCCATGTTTCCACGGAAAGGGGGTGTAATAGCTTCTGTGGTAAAGACCCCTGAACAACCAGAAGACAGAAGTCTGAATTCTAGCTCAAATGAAGATGACACACACATTCGCTTGCCCTACACCCTTTTTACAGGGGGCACATTAACACGTCTCACAGATAGAACACAGATGAAAAACACCATGCCCGAACGTGGACGCCCAGATCAAGAGGAAGACGCTCTTCTTGTACGCCAGGACGCTGGTAACGAATCTTTTAAATTAATAAATATCATTTTAACCTAAAAAGTATTTGTATATGCATTTATTAACATAATAAATTCTCAGCAGGCAATAAAATCTCACATCCTTCCTACGTACATAAGCGATTAAAATTTCATATTTTTTCCTTCTGAATATTAAACTAAAAGCCGCCTTCGAGGACCAGCTGCTTCGACATGAGTAATACGCTCTAAAATTTTCAATTAAATACTTATGTGCCTTGCTCTCTTTATAACTTCTCAGCCAAATATATTTAAACTTCGATGGTCGCTTAACCCATATTATTATAGAAGCCTTGCGATTATTTCTTCATTGTATTAGACACCTCTCTGATTTGAACGCAGATGTCGTAAAATTATGTGGAAAATACCACATCTTATATTTATTCCATAACATTACGCTTCCATTTCAACACGTACTGAGCATCACACTTTCTTCAGTTTAATTTTCAATGACAGCTAATTTAATCATTCAGTTTCAGTCAAAGTGGAGGCAAAGCACTGGTACACTCTTAACGTGATCTTGCAAGTAAAATTCTACTTTCATTTTGTGAAAAATTAATTGTTGGAAAATATGGTTATAATAATTTTTTTAAAAAATTCATTAAAAATATAAACTTAATTTATTGGTTAAAACATTCTTATCAAAGAAAAAAAGCCAGATTTGAAGGGATTTAGAAAAACAGTTTTGTGCTGCAAAATTAGTAAAGTTAGCGAAGAAAAATTCCAAATGTTAGGTTGATTTTTAATTAATTTCGAAAAACTTCGAACTAAAATATCAGTACTCAATAATATGTAAGACTATTGCTCATAATTTACAAATTAGTAATTGGTCCCGAATTTGAATGCGTATTCTGTATAAATTCAATCATGTTTACCGTAAATAAAGCTGATTGAATTAGTTATATAGATTCTAAGGGCCAAGAGTAGTACTTAGCAACTTCATGACTCGCATTCGTCTGCACAACTCCTTTTTACAGGGGGGGAAATTCTCACTATTTACAGATAGAACAGCGAATAACAACCATGCTCGAACCAGGACTTGAGCCCGGAACCCGTGAATGCTCAAGAAATGAAAAGTTACAAAATGTTAACGCCATTTTGCAGATTTGCATCGCCATTTTTATTTCACGTTTGAGTAGCCTCTTAGCCGTCGCAGTTCGAACAAACTGCAACGTTGTCCAGGGAACACCACGTGGAGGTGTGCTACTCTCGTTCCCCTCCAGCCAACCCTCCCTTTAACAATGCATCAAATGGTTTTTTTTCAATAACACCATTTAGAAGTAGACAGTTTTTGAAAGTCTCTAGAATTTGGTATCAGTCTTTAAAAAAAACAACTATTTTTCCAAAAAATTTTCAAGAAACATCTGATTACTGATGATATTTGTTCAAATAGTCTCTGAAAACCAAAGGCAATTTTAAGTATCATCTGATAATAAAGTCATTTTTTAACTGCATCTGAATGTTTGAAGGCAGTCAAAAGTAGCATATTGTGATGAAGGCATTCTTTTTCACTACATCTGAATGTTGAAGACAGTCAAAATTAGCATCTGATAAGAAAGGCATTATTTTTTTATTTTCAGGATATTTGAAGGCAGTCCAAAGAGCATCTGGTAAAAAAGTCATTCTTTTGTATTGCATCTGGATGTTTGAAAGCAGTAAAAAGTAGATTATGTTGATAAAGGGTTTTTTTTTTAACTTCATCTGGATATTTGAATGGAAAAAAAAAACTGAATCTGATAATTAAGTCCTTATTATAAACTGCATCTGGATGTTTGAAGGTAGTAAAAAAGTTGCATTTGATAATAAAGTCCTTTTTTTTAAACTGCGTTTGGATGTTCTAGACAGTGAAAAGTAGCATTTGATAATAAAAGCATTCTTTGAAACTGCATCAGGATGTTAAAAGCAGTCAAAAGTATTAAGTGGCTGTGAATAGTTTAGTTATTAAGCTGCTCAATCCTATTGCCGGTATTCTGCCGGCAAGTCCAAGGCTAGACATAACTGATGAACAGCATATGATTCAACTACTGGTGTTCCGATGGGAGCTAACTGTGCTGGCAAATCTAATGCACAGCACATTGCGTATATCGTACATGATTTTACGATCGGAGCAGTGGTTTTCTGGACTTCAGTTGGAGCCAGTTCTGCCGCCAGATCTAATACCTGGCAAAATCTGTACACAGCGTAAGAGTGCACTACTGCCACTCTCCGTACTGGTGGAGGAGATGGTATCGCATCATTCAGCTCCAAGACAGGTTCAGATTCAATATCCCAAAAAGTTGGTAGCAAAGGAAACAGGAAAGTTTTCATTATTTCCCAAAAAGCCAAGAAGATAATCATTCCAAAAAAGGCCGTAGCCCCGTTGAAATGTTCCAAAAAGACACTAAACATTGCTCAGTAATACAAAAACGCACAACGATCGGTTGCTAGACAATAAATGAATTTTAGAAGATAACAATAATGTATGCATTCATTGTTTATATATTATATTTCTATTGAACCCTTAAGCAATGGCATTTTATAAACAACAATAATAAATGTGATTGTTTAAAAGATTCTGTTCAATAACAATTCAATACATGATTATTAGCTACTTAACAATATTAAAATTTTGATTTTCTTAGCAACAAAAATGGGTGTTAACATTTAGATGAAATATATAATTAAATATAAAAATATTTATTGTGAGTTTAATTAGAAATTTCAGTTTCCATTGACAGTTAAATTTAGTCCAACTGACAACTGATCGAAAGTGAACAAAAAAGATTAGGAAACTTTCTTTTCCATCTTGCGTTATAATTGGAGAAATCGTTTTTGGACAGGCCGAGAGGAAGTAGTGATGATGATGATGTCGTGTCCGAGTTTCCACGGAAAGGGGGTGCAGTAGCTTTTGGGGGTAAACACCCCTGAGCAACCTGAGGGTAGAAGTCTGACTTCTAGCTCAAATGAAGGTGACACACACATTCGCTTTCACAACCCTTTTTTACAGGGGGGCGGGGGATCATTCATACATCTCACAGATAGAACACAAACAACCATGCCTGAACCGGGACGCCCAGATCACGGGGAAGATACGCTATCCCTAAGCCAAGACGCTGGCTAGAAATAGTAAACAAAAATGAAGCGTTAAGGATTAAATGAAAAACAATAGCATATTTTATGGATTTTGATGTAGCTATTTGTATTTAATTAGAGGCCATGTATTGCATGGCATATTATTACAACTGAATCGAAAAATAGGTTTTCAGCAATTCTCATTTCCAGAAAAGGAATGAAATCTTTCATTTAAAATTATAGAAAGAGAAATTTCGATTCTTCTATATCTGCATACAAATACATAAATACATATATATAGTAAAATGTATGTGTGGAATTAATTCACTTGAAAAGAAATCTGCCTCTATGATTGAAAGAAAATGAGCCTTTCCGTCTTGTTTAAATTCACAGAAATATTTGTAAAATGTATCATTAAAACATTTCTCAATTAGTTGGCATCATATAATTCCATATAAATTTATTGCATTAACTATAACTTGTTTTTAAAAAAATATAGCAGTTTTTTTTAATTAAAAAACGCCATGAAGCTTATTTTTAGAATTTTTTTGGATATTAATTGACATTTAAAGATTGCATGGTAAAAATAAATATATAAATATATTGATACAATATATACATCATAAAAATGATACATGATAAAAATATGTACATTATTTGTGATATTGTAATATGGATGGTATATATATTATATATATATAATATTTTAAACCATGTTTGTTTTAAATAAAGCTGGTTTATTTAATTAATAATGTTGTGAATGTCACGAATTTTTTTATTTACATTTTCTTTTTAGAAAAAACATATTTCATATTTATTTTATTTTTTGCAGGCATGTGTTGAAAATTACATTTTTATTTGTTTAATTATTATTAATAATTTATTTTTTTAATGTGAGTTTTTGTAAATATGATGGCAACGTATTGATGAAAGATCATTTTTTCCCTTTCACTCGTAACGTGCTTCGTGCATATTAAATTTTATTGTTTTGTCCGAATTTGTTGAAAAATGTAGTTAAAATATTTCTTTAAAAATTCATTAAAAATAAAAAATTAACTTGTATGTTAAAAATTGATATCATTAGAAATCTAATCTTTTTATTTTTAATTTGATGTAAAAGTCATTTTTGTGCCATAATATTTTCGGAAGTTATAGCGGAAAAACGTCGAAATTACGATTAATTTTTAATTAATTCAAATTCTAATTAAAAATTTGAAAAAGTGGCTCCTAAGTGCACATTCCCGATTTCCAAGATATACGTGTACCAAATTTGTTAGCTGTAGGTCCAGCGGTCTGGCCTGTAGAGCACCAACAAACACACACACATACATTGAGCTTATTATAAGTATAGATTATAAACGATCATAGAAACCTTTGCCTGCACTTATTTTTTTTAAAAAATATAATATGTAATATTTATCTTATTTCACCCAGTCAAGTGCTGAAAGTTACACTTTTTAAAGATTTAATTTGCAATAATTGTTGAAGTATTTTTTCATTTAAACTTCTTTCAATAGATGACAGCACCTTAATAAAAATTAATTTTTCTTTATTAACGTGCTCGGGCATATTAAATTTTATTGTTTTGTCTTAAATGTATTGTTGAAAAATATGGTTAAAATGTTTTTTTGAAAATTCGTTAAAAATAGAAGCTTAAATGACATGTTAAGATACTGATACCATTTGAAAGTTAATCTTTCACTTGATGTAAAAATCATCTTCATCCAATAATATTTCGGAAAGTTATAGCGGAAAAACGTTGAGATTTCGCGTAATTTTTAATTAATTAAAATTCTAATAAAAAAATCGAAAAAATCGCTCCTAGGTTCACTTTTTCGGTGTCCAAGGTATACACATACCAAATTTTATAGCTCTAGGTGGAATGGTCTGGCCTGTAGAGAGCCAATACACACACAGACATACATTGAACTTTATTATAAGTATAGATATATGTATGTGGATTGTACAGTATGTAGGAGAATTAGTAAGGGAGAATCACTGAAATGTGAGAAGCAGGTATTAGCTAAATCTATAAATATATGAAATCGAATGCTCGTTTGTTTGTTTGAATGCTATATAATTCCACTCTTTGACAAAATTGAACCAAATTTTACACGCGTGTTCTTTAATATTTATAAGAAATAAATGTGCCCGTAAAAAGCATTTATGTTCCACCTTAAAGGAACTAAAACAGTAGTAAAATGATTTTACATTCCTTCGCCATAACTTTTGAACATTCCATAGCCCACCATATTAAAATTTAAAAAATGAACTTTTTAATGCCATAAACAACATTCCGGTTCTAATGTTCTTTAATTTTAAACAATATTCAATACTGTTTTAAAATTTATAATACTTTTTCTATAATGCCTATCTTCAATATAAATATTATTTATCATTATATTTCGTGTTGAGGACCTTAATTCCTCTCCATTCTTTTAATTTGATCCATTTAATCTACAACAGTGAGAATAATTGCATCGTGGTAACTGAAATCACATTTCATCACTAGTCTTCTCCAATATTATTCCAAATATTTCATGATCAGTGATTCTATAACCGGTATATTTTCAACCAATAACAGTAGTTGAACAAATTCCGAGACAATCATTCGTATTCAGTGCAGTAACTTAATGAATCTTTAACCACCCGATGTCAAGAAAGCCTCATGATTCTCAAGTCTGATTGAGGACAAAATCAAATACCTAATTTTCATCAATACATCCTGGTTTCATCTCAGTTGTATATGGTATATCATACATAATGATTCTACAATATCGCATAAACATATCTCTGCAATTGAAATTACGTTTCATCAGTATACTGTTATTCCGAATTATCTAAATCCATCTATTATACTATCGATATGTATATTTAACTGATTTTAATATCTAGACAACTTCCAAGTTTGTGTTTAGATAAAGGTTTGCTTTTTAAGTTTATCCATGTAAGTGTCTTTCTTGAATAAATGCGATTTTATAAGCCCCAAAAATGTTATAACTAAATATTGATATGTTTATATATGACCTGCATAAGTGTGTCAGATATTAAGCAGTGGTTAGGCCTCCACACTTCCAAGCATTTTTCTGGTCGTTGTGGCCTGGTGGTAAGGTCTCGGCTTCTGAATCGGAGTGTTGCCGGTTCGAGGTCAGGTTCCATCGATCAATCGCCGTGTAAACGGGTCTGGTACACGCTAAATCCGTCAGGGTCAAACGTCCTCCCGCTGGTGTGATGTGGAAGTCTGGAAAGAGGATGCCGGCTCAGGTGCCGTCCTCGTAATCTGACATCGGTTCAACATTACGAGGTCCGTCCCAAAATAACTCTAGTGTAGCTTCAAAATGGAACGTTAATATAACTAAACTAACCCATGCGTTTTTCTCATATTCGATCCCACGATTGCAACTCAATTAGATTTCACGTGCCTTATAACTTTAAAAGAGGAATTCTCGTACATATATAAATTTATTTCCTGTGTTTCGAAAACAGCTGTAACGATTTGGATAAAAATTTCATATTTAGATAAGGTTTTGCTTTTCAAATTTGTTTATATAAATGCTTTGCCTGATAAAACGCGTCTTTAAATACACGCAGTCACTCACAACAAAAATATATTTTCTTATAATTGTTAGTCTTTTTCTATCTGCTGTCATGCTGACATTGCCATAGAGCACCATTTGGTAATATTTTTGTGGAACTTGAACTGTTACTATAGGATTATAATATATTAGTAACTCAAAATTTTGTGAGATGTCACTGATGGATGTAAGATGAGCTAAGATAAGTAAATATTCATGTATAACAAGTCTTTGATTCCTATCTAAATATTTTCTTTAAGAAAAACACAATTTAAAAATAATAAAAACTACCACGGGACGCCCGATCTTTCAGATATTGATTCGTAAACAAACCTGATTCCAGAAAACGAATAATTCGTAAATCCAATCGGGAATATAATCATAAGTATAATTTTTACCAATACATCAGTATACGAGATTTTA
>JAPMOQ010029703.1:4710769-4721806 GCA_026543055.1 Argiope trifasciata | reverse complement strand
ACACACACACACACACACACACACACACACACACACACACACACACACACACACACACACACACACACACACACACACACACACACACACACACACATATATATATATATCGTAGTCAGATCATAGGATATAAAAACAAAAACAAGTAGGACAACCGGAATTAAATAGTAGTATTTAGCATCTGGTAATCGCAATTATAAGATTTGCATGTTAAACAAAAACCAGGTTGACCAAAACTAAAATAGATACTAATACGTTGACCACGGGCATTTTGAAACTTATTTTGCTGATAGAAATAATAATTTATTTCCTTTCACTGTTAATAACCTTGCATGAATTGGTACAACAAAGATTTAATGGGTGCATCTGAATGCTAAATAAATAAATACATTACTTCCTCAAAATTTAAACTTAATATGAGATATAATATGTAAAATTTTTATTAAATAACGCTTATATTTTATAACTAACTTAAATTTAAATTTAAGCACTATAATTTATATTAGTTTTTAAATTCAGTTAAAATTAAATAAATAAATTATTTTGCATTTAATTAGAAATATTTTATCAAGTTATATCGTTTAAGTCAATTTCTTTCATTTAATTTGTAAGATATAAAATTTATATTTAATTTAAATCAAAAAGAAAAATATTTCATAAATAATAAAATGATTTTTTCATAAAATATTGAAATACAATATGATACATAAAATAGAAATATATATGATTTTTATTCCATTTTTTTACATGTTTTATAGCAAATTCATCAATAATTCGGAGCCCAAATAGAATGTGTAGAAAGATAAATATTTCTAACAAATATTGGATTTCGAATTAATTTCATTTTTTTTTTAAACTTAAACCCCCAGATTGCTTTGAGTTGATTGACATAAAATATCAAAAACTTGTGCGATAGAACTGAAATATATGTATGTTAAAAGAAAAAGAAAAAGGGGGAAAAAAAGAAAGAAAGAAAGAAAGACAAACCAAAGGCTTTTATTCTTTTCCAAAATCTGCCCTTAGAAATTGCGAAGCTTTGTTCGCTCGCCCTGTTTGCTGTTGGTAAACAATACAACTCAAATAGTGCCTCTAAACAACATTCCTGAAAAACTGCTATATGTGTTTCTGATTAAAAGGATTTGTTGCTATATGTTTTGAAAGAGAAATGAAAAAGGTTTTGGGGTTTCTAAATACCATTGTCAGTTTACAAAGTATTTATATAGCTTAAGCAAACATTCTCTGATTTTTTTATAAACATGCAATATTAAATGATGCTTTATATATTTGGGTGGAGAATTCCTTTTTCAATAAAAATGTCTCAATATTCAAAACCTTTGAGAAGTCAAACTAAAAAACTGATCACTACTGTACGAACAAAAATTCAATCATAATAATTTTTCATCTAACCACTGAAATAAATTTATTTTACAAATATAGTTTGCCATAAAAGACCTAAAATTCAAAAAAAACAGATAAATTCTATTTAGAAATGTATTTAAGTATTAAAGGTTTGCAAGAAGATTGGCCCGTAATATAAATATGTTGGTGTACATGAATTTCAAATTCATTGAAACATTGACTTTATAAATAAGTAATTACACATAATATTCATCAATTTAGAAAATAACTGAAGAAATCCTCTTAAATTCCATTAATTAAAACAGTTCTTTTCCCTCCGAAACGTCATTTCAAATCCTTGATTGCCTTAAAACTTTCTCCGTAAGTCATGATAATACCATGTCCATATTAACATGGTAAGGGGATGCAGTAGCTTCTGAAAATAAAGAACCCTGATAACCCGAAGCCTATCGTTTGAGCAGAAGTCTGACTTCTAGCTCAAATGAAGATGACACGCAAACATTCGCTTGCTCATCCCTTTTTACGGGTGGGGGGGTCATACAGACAACTCACAAGGGCAATCATACTCGAATCAAGACTCGAACCCGGAATGCACAGATCACAAGAAGACACGCCACTCCTAAGCCAGGACGCTGTCTCCTAAAGCCATATATGTGAATAAAAAACAAAAAAAAACCTTTTTATAAGTTATTCGTGCGTTAAAAAAATCAGAGGGAGTATTTCTCCATAACTTTTTCGTATACTTTCTAATAAAATTCCTATCCCTATCCCACCTGCATGAAAGTCATGGATTTGGATTGGACTGTGATCCCTATGAATATGTAGATTTTTATTACTCATGAAATTGTAGTATGAAGCAAGATGGAATGTGAAAGCACAGTTGAAATATCGTTCCTCTTTCTAGTTCTTTGACCACTTAGAATTGCACTTGCGGAGTTAACGATATTTCTCTTCTTAGAATATATAAGATATAAGAATATATATTTTGAAAGTCCTGTTTTCTAAAAGGGACGGGTTATATAATTATAATTTTAATAACAAGCTCAAATGCTGAATTTTATCTTTCTAAATCATTGCATTATTGAATGATCGCTTTTATATGCATGCGATTAAATAAGCCAATAACTAACCAACTCTTAGATGATTTTATCAAAAATTTAATGTATGTAAATTGTTTATTCTATACATTTGTATTTTAATGTGCGAAAAAAACATCTTTCTTTGGATAGCTTTTGTTTAGAATTTGATAAAAATGCGCAAAATTGCTCCAAAAACAATATGGCCTATTTCTTTGCTCTAACTTAAAATGTTTATGTTTATAGAAGTCAAAGTTACCATCAGACACAATAACAAATATATGCTTTTCAAATCTGGTATGTAGATTCCTTAAAGTCACGATGTTGAATTTTTTTTATCTTATCTTTTAATGCCGAATATTAAAAGCAAATTATATGACGTATATTGAAACACATCAAAGCAAAAATGCTTTTTTTTAAAAATAATTATCTAGATATCGAAATAAAAATCTGAAAAATGTGGGACGTAAAAGTGAATACTTAGTTAAAAGAAACTATTCACATTTAGGACACATTTTAATTTTTATGTAATGCATGTTTGTGATTTTTTGTATCTTATTAAGTTTATATACTTCTCCTGCTGTATGTTTTCATTCACACTTTTATATTTTAAATTTAATATGTCCAGATTTTGTGCAGTTGGAATATCTATTTTGACTGGAAATTTGGTTTAGATTTCAACACTGTTAAAAATTTAATTTTCCATGCTTATGTTCATAGCTCAGCTTTCACATGTCGGATTTGTTTTTAATTTGTGGAAAGAATTTGAAACTAAAATTCAAATTTAGGTCTAAATAAAAAATTATTTGTTTGCAATTTTTTTAACTATAATATTATAGAGCATTTAAGAATAGAAACCAGCTGATTCGCTAAAAATACTGATTGTGTTTAATTTCAATCAAATATCTGTAACAATATATCTGTAATACTGTAATACTGTATCAAATATCTGCAATACTGTAAAAAACAATTCTGAACATTGCACAAATATTAAATCCATATTGATTTCTTAACCATCTTATGACTATCACATTGTAATAAAATCAAATACAATGACACAGTAGTGCTGTTAAAAACACAAACAATGCATTTCGTTTATCATCTGATTTGTAAGCTACTTTAAATTCTTTACATATACCTTATATATTCAATCTACTTACATATAGCATAAAATCTCTATTTTTTATCTTAAACGATAAATTATAATTACTCAAATGTTTTGAATTCTAATACAACAGTGAAATGTACTATCGAAAATTATACCGAAAAAGATTTTTTTTAAATTGCCATAATTTCGAAACATTTTGCCTATAATTAAACTGGTGTCATTAAAAAAATGTTTTTTTTTTATTACAGAGAAATTAAATGGTATAAAAATCAGCTTTATCATGTAAGTTTTTTAGACAGAAAATGCTAAATTTTAATTTAATTTTTTATTAATTGAAAATCTAATTGTAATTTTTCAAAAATTGCTCTTATATACATGTTTCTAATTTCCCGAAATCTATTTGTGCCACATTTGATAATTTTAGGTAAAATATATGCCCTACATAGCACACATAATCTTTATTATTATTAATGTTCATTACATGTAATTTTTAAAATAAATTAGACATTATTCCTTTTGCAGGCAACGAATCATTTATCCCTATCTCTGTAATAAAGAGAGCAGGAACAATTTTATATCTTAAATAATTTTCAATCAAAGAAAAACATGATACTGTCTTTTATATATCAATTTAGAATGTTATCAACGGAAATTGAATATATATATATTTAATTGGGCTTTTTTTATTTACAATTTTGCAGTAGTTGAAGATTAAAATTTCTATTTTAATGGTCACTGTAGGTAATTGAAGTATATAGATATGTTTTATTTCCAATTAAAACCAAAAGATGGCAGCATAGTAATGAAAATGTATCTTTCCTCTGCTAAACGCAAAACCTGATTAGCTGAATTCTGATTTTGATTTTATTTGGGAATAAGAAAATTAAGTACATTTGAGATATTTATATTTATGATTTCAATGATTTGCTTAATATAATTTTTTATTTAATAATTTAAATAATTTGTTTATAGAATTGTGAAGAAATAGAGATGTACTAGAATAGAAATTTAAATATACAGTAACATTTTTGGATTAATTTATTCCATTAAACATTTAAAAACAAATTAATGCAGTTTCATCACTGATCTGCAGTTTTTTTATACAATTATGTATATTAGGAAATTGTAATTGTGGAAGGAAAAAAATATCCAATATACATTTTGAAATTGTAAGAAGCATAGCAAAAAATATATATTAGGATTTTAAAAAACAACGCAGCCAATGAAATAAGTTTCTAAATTCACAGCACAAAGTTAAAGGATAGGTTTTTTGATAAAAGACTTTTCATTCGTGAAAGTAAAAGATTTGCATTATAGGGAACTCTTTCAAATACCTATAACCGTAATAACGTAACTATTTAAATATGTCGAATTCAGAGCTCAGATTTATCAATCAAGTGTAGGTGCTTACCAAATTTTGAATAAATTTCGTTCAAGAGTCGGTTTATTTGTTGGTCGATCTGCTTTTTACACGTTCGATTTCTGTCGGTTTGCTAGCACAAGCATGTCAAATCAATTCATAGGAAATTGAATTAAATATAAGAATGTTGAAATGTGGCCTTATTGCTAAAAGTCCAGTTATGTACCAAATTTTGATTTCATTTTGAAGGAAAAATAAAAATCCATATTTGTTTTTCCATATTTGTATGAAGTAAAAAATTTTCTTGTTTTGAAAATATACATTTTTTTTTGGAATTTTGAAAATAAATAGCTGATGCACATACGGTATCTGAGAATGGCTATGTTCCAGAAACACAATTTTATACTGGTGGAAAGGAGTACAGATTATTAGAGAGAACAGAAAGGTGAGAGAAACAATGAGGTGGAAATGTTTGGGAATATCCAAGCCAAATTTGGAAGTATTTATCAAATAAATCAGATAAACGAGTTGGAACATTTTTTCTTCTCCATTAATTCATATTAATGTATTCTTCCCTTTTGGTGTTACTTTGATAATGGCTTTCCCAATATTTTCCCTTACTTGTTTTTGTAATTGTATCGCTCCTAATTGCTGTGGAAATTTTATTTTGAAAAAATAACCTAAGTTTAGCTAATAAGAGATTCTCTTGTTCGATATATTGTGTGACCAACAGTATAATTTTAATTGAATTGGATTAAGGCCTATATTGGGATACATGGTAATGAAAAGGCTGATCATTATGCGAAGTTGGCAACACAGAAAGAGTATTCTGATATTATTGTCCCCAAATCAAGTGGTTTTTAAAAGGGGAATTGAGAGAAGAAATAAAATTACAATGGTTTTAATGGTTTTACAGATGGTATATGTCCAAAAAAGGAGGAATAACTTTCAGCTTTATTCCTAATCCGGAAATTAAAATAAAAAGATATAATGGTTGGTTGTATACAAGAAGAAGAAGCATAATTTTAATTCTATAATTTTAAGTTAAAATGCTATAAATATGAATGTTCAAACAGTATTTTAATTACATATTTTGATATGCAGCAAATACAAATATGAAAAAATTTCAAAGTTGTAATTCATTATTTATTTAAATTTTTTATCAGATTCTATTTGTGAAAGAAAGTAAGATTATATATTTTTTATTTAACTAAATCGGAAAATTATTATTTCCGAAAGACTTTAAAGATACTCTTTCTTTTTTTTTCTAGTTTTCTTGACAGGAAATATATCAACGATTATGTATCTCTACTTATAAGGGATATGAATGTGTATATCTATGTGGATGCCTATTGGCACTTTACAGGCTTGACCGTTTTACTTAGAGGTGCTTAACTTTGTATATAAAATCTTGGAAGATTAGAAATATGAATTTGTGATTTTTTTTGTCGAAATTTAAATTTTAATTCTAATAATAATAAAGTTAAATTATGGTTTAATCTGATAGCTTTTGAAAATATTATTATACAAAGATGAATTCTACATTATTTCAAAACTTAAGAAAAATTGTCTTTTTAATATTATTAAATTAATAATCTTTCAAAATATTTTAAATTTTGGCAAATTTTTAAAAATATTTTTGGTGTGTGATTTCCAACAATTTAACTCTATTTTTGCTTTGAAATTCAACCCGTTTTCACCTTTAATCAAATATTTAATCGCATGTTTTTCTTCTGTTACTGAAAGCTGCGGAAGATTTCTGTTCCATAACTATGTTATGTAAAAGACGAATAAAAAAGTGACTGATGAAATTCTAAAAATAATTTTCAAACTGCAATACTTTTTCCATATCTTTCTCCACAATAAATATTAAATGCTTATATGTAAAATCTTTTCATAATTTAAAATTTTTCTTATGTTTTTGGAAAATTTCTACTGGCTGTAACTCATTTGACAAAGGTACCTCGTTCTTCGGGTAATTTTGCTAATGGAATTTATTAATTGATTTTTTAAACAATTGTTTACTTACATTGCTCATGTTCCTATATAATGTTGTTTCTAATTGTCATTGAAAATCCCGCTGACTAAGGAGTCAGCAATTTAAACAGAATATTTTGTGTCCCTAATGTTTCAGTAGGGCCATCTACTGTCAAGAGCACGAGTTATATAAAAACGCATCAAAAATCCTTTTTACAGGGCTGACTTCATTCATGCATTTTCATTCACTTACCCCAGGTCGTAATTTAGACCTGAATCAGAGAATTATCATCTCTGAACCAATATCTCCAGTGTATTACTCTCGACATGGAGAATTTTGTGACCTCTACAGATCTACGTGCACCAGCCACCACACACACAAAGGTCTTCAGTCGGCAAGGTTAGATCCCGTAAGCTATGGAATACGAATCCAACGCCCTACCAACCGGACTAAATGTAAAACCGTGATGAAGTCTAATAATTTACGACAGATTGGCAGCTTTTTTTCTTTAATTTTTATTTTACAAAGCAGTTGAAAGACATAGAAAAGGCAGTAAAATTGACCCAATTTCTTGCATTTATTCATTCAAGTGCATAACATACTATAAATATTTAAGGAATGTTTTAAATGATTTTATCTTCCTTTCAATCTCAGATCACGTTAGAATTTCAGATATATTAATTGAAAAATTGAAATACACAAATTAAGAAATGGATTCAGATTTAAATTTAAGATTTATTTATTATGAATTATAAAACTTGAAAATGGGTGTCATGCAGCAGACTACCGCATGGTGCACCAAAGTTAACACTGAATTTGCAAAAGTTTTGCTTCCTTTCTTCTGTTTCTGACATTGGAAGGTTAGATAATTAATGGCGTCTTAGACAATCTTCTGGGCATTTGTGATAAATAAATATAAACTTGATGTGATAAATTTAGGCATAAATTAATAAAAAAGTAAGTTCTTTATACATAAGCATCTAATAAATGAAAAGGACACATAGGCATTTTGTTGCGCATAATCTTAGTACTTTAACTGTCTTTAGGTGTGTTTTTTTATTTTTATTTTTTCCTTATTTCTCCAAATAAAATGTAAAAATATTTTTTCTGGAGAAATTGAAATTCTCTTTTGGATAATAATAAAAATATTTTCTTAAAACACAACAATTCAATGAATATTTTGAATATTTTAATAATTCAGCTGGAAACATTAGAAGAATAAATTTATTATTATAAACAGAATACATAACATGCTTAGAATAAACACAACACATGAAATGTTCAAAGAAATATAACTGGAAGTTTTTTACATTAGAAAGTAAAGTGTTGTTTAATAATTGCAATTTATACAATGGACTAATTCTTACTAATTGAATACTCTCCAAATGAGAGAATTGCGCCAAGACTGGCTTGACAGAAAAAGTATCGCTCTTAAAATTATTATTAATTCATTTGTAGATATATACTTATATGATTACATATATACTTTAGATTATACTTTTTTTGTAATCTTAGATAATGTAATAAAATTAAACAGATTTGTATTAAGTAGACTAATATATTTAATATGGATTTTTTCATTAGAATCAATCATATTCACTACTTTAATAAGCTTTATTTAAAGTATATGAAGGTTTTTTGAATTTATAATATATTTAGCCAGCTTTAAATTAAACAAAATTATAGTTTTTTTAAGTTAGTTTTTATATATTCGTCAATGAGCTGAAACATTTAACAAAGTATAAGCCCAAACCCGTTTCTGGACATTTTATCTTAATATTTTTAACTACTTAAAAATTTTAAGACAGGAAAATTGTTTGGGTATAGAATTCGTCTTCCATGTTTGTATTGTTAAGCCAAAAACTAAAAATGCAGCCTTTTTTATTTAAAAATTAACCACAAAATAGCAAAACACAGTCACTGCATGTCAAGCTCTTGCGTACAGTATCATACAGTGTAATATGAAGTTACATATATAAAGGACACTCACAATTATATTCATATTGTCTGTAATATGATATGAACTGTCTCCGTTGTTGCATAATTGTTTAACTTACACAATTTTTACAGCTTTGCAATTTATTTCCAGATAATAAACCATGACATAGGCCAATATGTAAGTTCAAGGAATCCTATAATTTTCTATTATTGACTAATTTTAGATATTAAAACGAATTAAGATGTGAAATATTCCATACTGTTGCCAAATATATACTTTTAGATAAAATACAATCAATAAATAAGAATATTTCTGATTGTTAAGTAAAGAATCAATGACAGATACAAAGACAAAAATGATTAAATTGATCTTAATGGAAACATTTTTATAAAAGGATTTTAGAATTTTAGTGCAAAAATATGTAACATTCGTTTATTATTTTTATAACTATAACACTTAACATGAATAATGAAAAAACTCATGTAATGGTAACCTTTTAACATGATGCTTGTTATGATACAATGTTTTTTTATTCGGTCTTATTGAGCACGTGTGGGAAGCTCTGTCAGGCCACTTCTATTCGACTTCCACAGCAACGGCAGATATTTACATTATCTGGCTGTGGCGCGGGTGTGTCTCTGACAACCACAGGAGAAGGATTGTATCCGTCGAGAACTGGATTGGCATATTCGATGTCATCGTAATCCAAAGGAAGTCGTTTTCCACAGATCTTTTCTACGAAAGCTGCGACGTAGCTATCAGCTACGACATTCATAATTGTACGAAATCGCTCCCTGTTAAAAAAATTGAATGCTTCAAAAATAAAATAATCGACGAATAATTGAACACAATGAAATTATATACGCCACATTTTTTGGAAAGTTCTTTATTTTAATTGTTTACTATTTCTTCTCTAGTATATCTACAAGTTAGTACTAATCTTTGGAATAGTGCTAGGACTACAAAAATTTTGAATCCATGAAAGTTATCGTCAATACTTCTTATATGCCTCAGCAGGCATGGCGATTATTATGGATCTATGGATAACGACGGTATATATGACGGATCTCATAATTTTCAAAGAAGTCCTACTTCAGGAATTACTTATAACAATACATAAATTGATTATTAAAAATAAAATTATCTATTCAAAATAGAAGGCACTAAACGTTTTTATAATACCGTTTTTTGCAACATTTTACTTTTATAATTTGTTATTTCTTCTCTCATATATCTGTAATTCAATACAAATCTCTCGAATAGAGCTTATTATTTTTCATAAGCTTTTGAATCTTTGAAAGCTATCAGCAGTACTTCTTGCATCGTTTTGCGAGATCGCTATTTATAATGGATCTACGCCTTTCTGGTGCTATCTGAAGACCGATCTCGTAATTTTCAAATCTATAATATAATGGAAATGGCATATAATTAATGAAGTAATTTTTTTTTAAAGTTTGTAACTATACATCAACCCTTTTCTTTGTTTTAGTCATTGCACTTAAAATCTGTTCATTATTAAATAATTTTTATATCATCAATTTTACTGACAAATAGTGAAAATTTCTGGGGAAAAAATTTATGTTTGAACATATTGAGTTGGATATGAATAAAGAATAATACGGTTTTTCAGATTTTTTTTTATTCTTATTTTTGGTGATTTATTATATTAACTAGAAATCTCTACGTGAAGTCACGCTTATTATATTTTAAAAAGTATTTAAAATTATGGGACTTCCATAAAAGTCAATGAAAAGACATTGCTTCTGAGCAATCATATTACATAAAAGATTAAATAATTTGTTTCTATAAGTTAAAAACTAATTTTTAAAACTACACAAAAATAAAAGAACTAAGCCTAAAATATTATCATGCCAGAAGTTTAAACCTTATTAATTTGTTTTATATTAAGTTAGTAATACTCAATTCCCCTTGATTTGTTTTACATTTAGTGAGAAATACTAAATATATAGAAACTAGGTGCTTACATAAGCCATTCCATTGATAAAAAGAGGGAGATGAATTGTGGCTTGTTGACGCCTGCGGCAGCCAAGACGGTCAGCAAATAGACGGGATTTCCAGCACTTGATGTAGCTGGGCATGCGATGAATAGCAGAATAGCTGTCACACTGTAAAGTGGAAACGATGTTAAGTTACAGAATATGAAATTTTAAAGAGTAAAATAAGTAATGGCAGTAAAATCTTTCTCTAATTACAGGA
>JAPMOQ010029703.1:4694743-4710759 GCA_026543055.1 Argiope trifasciata | reverse complement strand
TTACAAAATATGAGATTTTGAAGAGTAATATAAGTAATGGCAGTAAAATCTTTCTCTAATTACAAGAGTTATTCATTAAGTACAGAATATGAAATTTTGAAGAGTAAAATAAGGAATGACAGTAAAACCTTTCTTTAATTACAAGAAATACCTAAAAAACCAAACTTAGCTCAGCAAGAGTTTAAAATATTTTATTTATTTACTGTAAAATCGTAAGTAAAATCTTATCCTATGACTTGTTTAAAATTATAAGAGAAAACTAATTGAATTGCAAACGTGGGATTGAATTTTAGAAAAATCCGTGGGAGTCCGAAGCCCAACTCACTACTTCATCTCTGATACGCTTATGCAGATCATGTGTAGCCAAATGAGAATTATTTAGTGATTTAAAAAATGTTTTTCTGTATGAGTGGGTGTGAAAAATCGCAGAATTTTTTTAAGGAAAGAAACCTATAAAAATACGGAACAAAACATTATGCCGGCGTCCTGGCTTAGAGGCAGCGCGTGTTCCCCGTGACTTGGTTGTACTGGTTTCGAGTCCTGGTTAGGGCATGGTTGTTCTGTGTGCTATCTGTGAGATGCATAAATGAGACCGCCCCTGTAAAATGGGGTTGCGAATGTCAGTGTCATCTTCATCTTGGGTTGACTTTTGCCTCAGTTGTACCCCCATCAAACTTTTATCGTATTCCCGGGAAAACAGGTGCCAAACTTTGGGAAACACTGTATTAAGTAAACTTCAAACAATTCTTTACTGTTAAAGAATATTTTTGATATGATTTATTAATTTACTTTCTCTCAGAAAGCATTTAGGCATCTTGCGCATGGTCATCAATATATTTTTATTTCCAACTCCATATTGCTACAAAAAAATATGTTTCTTTATATGCATTTTATGTTCCCTTTAAGTTTAATCCAGGAATTCTATATTTGAAGTTTATCAATTTCGAACCGAAGAAGGAAAAAAATTCCTTGAATTCTTTAATTTCATAAACTGAAATTGAACCATAGCTATTCAGTGTCAATTTTTTGGTTTAAATAAATGCAAATTGTATTATAGTGTATCATTATATCAAACATGAAAGGCAGAGTGTATCAAATTATGTCATTATATCAAACATGTAGGACAATGATCAAATTGTATCATTAAATCAAACATAAAGGGTGTATCAAATTGCATCATTATATCAAACGTAAGGTACAGAGTGTATCAAATTGCATTATTATGTCAAACATAAAGGACAGAATGTATCAAAATGAATTATTATATCAAACGTAAAGGGCAGAGTGTATCAAATTGTATCAAAATATCAAACATAAAGAGCGGAATGTATCAAATTGTATCATTATATCAAACTTAAATGCCAGAGTGTATCAAATGTATTCAATAATTTGCGTGTATCAAATTATTCATACAATTAAAATTAGGATCGCGGATGCTGTGTGACGGACAGCTGAAGCAGTGGACAATGCATGGCGAGAACTGGAATATTATCTTTATATTCTTCGCTTACATTTAAATTTACCGCCGTAAGTTATTTTATTACAAAATTTTTAAACGTAATTACAATATATTTCAATAAAAATACGCCAAATTATGGTATTCTTTCTATAATAATTTTATGAAATCAATCTCTGATTTACATTCTATAACTGTGACATTATTGTATAAATTTATATAATTTATGAAATGAGGTATACGAAATTTAAAAAACGGAAACCTCTTAATTAATAACTGCGAGTAAAGAAAATAAAGAAAGCATGTAAATGAAATCACTAAGTCTAAAAGAATAGAAAAAGTATTTGGTGGAAGTTACAGCAAAGATCAGACTAGAATTATAAGTTTTTGAGCTTCAGCAGTGAAGCGCACAGAACATTTAATATTCTGAAAATAAATAAAATTATTTTGATTTTTAAAAAAACTGGTAAATTTTACTTATTATATTTTACATTCTATTTATCAACTATCAACATCGAATCTATAAAACTTTCTTAATTCAACTCTTATATTTTATGAGGTTATGCACAAAAAATTTGCCTCTTAATTGTCTGCAGAACTAATTATTTACCAGAGTATTATGACATTAAGAAAACATTTTAATGAAAATTCAATAAATCGATTTAACATAATTTTAGTTAGCTAAGAAATTTTCTACTTTAATGAGTACTGGTTTGAATAAAAAATTTAAAATATTGTAAAAACAATTCCTCAAAAGTATGTCATGTTTCATATATTGACCACATTTGGAAACTACTCTTAGAATTTTTTTTAAAAAAAGGACATTCTTAACAATAATTTGAAATGAATTTTCAAAAATATTTAGGATGCGAAATGAAATAATGTCCTTAAGAGTCAATTAAGATTCTAATCTAGAAATCGTATTAATCATGCGTAACGATGGAAATTCATTTAAAAAATAATATGTGTATCCTTTCTTTCAGCTGTCAGTACGCGCAGAGAGATTGATAATGCTGAAAATTTAAGGATGTTTATTTTTAGATATAAATTACAGAAAACATAACGGTGCACTGTTAAATATGCATCCACTAAAATAAAAAAACTAATTATGAAATAATAAAATGTGAGTGATTATGAAACAATGAATAAATAAAAATAATGCGTTTAGTTATTTAAAATTAAGTAAAGTACAAATTTATATTTTATTTTATTTATTATAAAAATTAGGAAAAGCCAAAAAATATTATATAATTGATTGATTACAGCAGTTAAGACATTATTGTTAAAATGGTGTTAAAAGTTTTGTGAGTGAAAAAAGAAAAAAATTTAATTACGAGAACTACATGATGTTGATTATTTAAGCCGTTAATTGCATTAGGAAATATAACTGCTAAATAATACAATTAATATTCCCTACATGTATTGAAATACTTAAATTATCATTATTTTGCATCATTACCTATTATTTGAATCATCATTAAAAATAAAAGAGAATGACAATGATAAATTTTTAACATATCTGCATTGACTATTGGCAGATAGTAACATTTTTTGTTAAATTTATATGCTTCATTTCCCTTCAAATGTTCAATTTTTACAGTGTCAATAATTTCTTTTGGGGGGGGGAGAGGCTGATTATGTATCCCATCTCTTCAATTCAGTTATTTGAGGAATAGTGACGGTCATTGATATGAATAATTAGATTTTTGTTATGTATACCTTGAATGTTCTTGATTTTTACAAAGATATAATACAGAAATCAAAAACATTTAAACCTGCTTTCTATAAAATCAAAGAAATAAAGTTAGGACTTTAATTCTCTGATTTTGAGTCAGTTTCTTATAAAATAAACAAGTTTTCTGTTTTCAGTTATTGAAGTCAGATAGTCATCCATGCATTCTAAATATTTCGTGTCTTTCTCAGGCGTCTCATATCTACACTATCAGAGAGCTCTCGTACCTTCCGAGCTTAAGATTCTTCTTTTTTAAATAATTTTGATTTCGTAATAATAATTTTGATTCGCAATTTTAATCATTTTGATTTCATAATAATAATCATGATTCGTAATTTTAATAATTTTGATTCCTAATTTTAATAATTTTGATTTCATAATAATAATTGTAATTCGTAATTTTAATTATTTTGATTTCTAATTTTTATAATTTTGATTTTGTAATAATAATTTTGATTCGTACTTTCAATAATTTCTTTATTTCGTAATAATAATTCTGATTCGTAAGTTAAATAATTTGGATTCGTCAATTCACGATCTTGTATTTCATTCAAAATATATCAATACATTTAATATTATTAAAAAAACCATTTAGAAGGACAAAATGCAAAGAACAATCACCATATAACGAGTGTCTCTGCTAATCCAAGGTTGATTCCTTCAAGCTGTGTGAGGAAGATGGCAGAGAGAGGTATGTAGAATGTACCGCCATTCATGTGCACCACCATACCCAGGGGCAGGACGAACCGAGTAACGCATTTGTTCAAGTGATTCGATTCCTCGGCACACCTCACTGTGGCTGGTAAAGTAGCTGCACTAAAATAAATCAAATATCGACCACTTCATCATCAATTAAGGCGTTAACAGTGGCAAATATGTCAACTTTAAAACGATACTCTCATCATTCATAAATTGGAATTGCCTTTATCAATAAATTAAAAAAAATAAAATAATACCAAAATAACAAGGGTCCTTCCTTATACTATAACCCTAAGCATGAAAAAAGTGAAATTATATTACAACAAACTATTTATCTAATTGATATCTATAGTAGTAAATAAATAAATAAATATCTAAAGGGGTATTTTTAATTTATGAAGCCAATGCAGGTTGTTTTAAAAACCAATTTGTGATACACATTACTTGTCGGAGATTTTTTTAGCGACTTTATCACACAATTTCATGAAGAGAATCGTATCAATATTGGAATCAATGCATCTATTTATGCACGTCGGGTCAACTTTTCTTTTGACTTTCAACGTAGTTAAGAATCTGCTCCCTGATCACTCAATCAATCCTTAAGGATCATTTGAACATTAACTAATTGATAAACTCACTGATGCTGTAATTTAAAAGTTCTCAAGTTTTTTTCTTGTTACCCTGTTGGACAACATTATAGTATCTCTTTTTATAATAGTCCTCACATACTTCTATTTAGCAACATACTAAACTGAATCATTCTGATCAACTTGGAACACTAACTATATTATGAGCCGGATATCGTCATGTATCCTCCTGATCTTGGTATCATACAAATGAAATGAAACAATGAAAAGCTAACAGTCCTCCAACTGAACAGCGGTGAACTTCTAGGAACTTCCACTGTGAATAAGAGTTTTTTTCTTATGCATTCGAAATTTTCGCTTATGCGGGAAAATAAAGTTGAATCGCCCCAAAAGATACTGGAAGCTGTTACCGATGCTATATACCGATGATTAGGGAAAAAAGTTCAGTATTTGATGGTGTAATAAAATACAAACAGTAATTATATTGCTGTTAAAAAGAGTAATTCCTTGCCGGCTAATGTCACTGCATAATTTCGAAATTATTGACATTAAAATTATTCAATAATAAATATTGTATGAAAGGCAACAAATATACCGAATAGTTTAAAAATACGCATTTTTCTAAAGTATCGCTCTAACAAATATGCAGCTGCGTGTTTGTGGAAATATTATTTCTAATAAACTCAATTTTAGTGATAAGAAATTTATTTTGAGCAGACTTTTGTAAGGATCTATATTTCTTATCTTGTAGAATAAAATATCTATTTTTTTAAATTTTGGAACTTATTTGATAATTATGTCTTTACTCCTTACAACCATAAATTGCTGACATCTGTAATCACCTTTTTAATAATCGGGTAAAAATATTTCTTTAAAAATTTCTAAGAATGTTTTTTTTAGAATTTCTATCTATCATTATAATTTCGCAAATTTTCAGAATACTAAAGCGATTTCTTTTTCAAATGTTGAAGTATAGAGCAGAAAACGCCGTCTCATACCCAAGTATCCGTAACTAGTTTGGTTTCTGAATGGTTTGATGGATATGATTCGGGAATTTCATTAAATGCAAAATATTTACAGTATAAAAAGAAAAAAATAACGATATACAATATTTTAAAATGTATAAGAAATTTTTAAAAGGGAACAGTTTACAAGGAGTTTTTTATATTGAACTATTATTTGAGAAATTAACTGGAATAATAATATGCAGAAAGATATTATGTACAAAAAAACACATGGGTTCTGTGCTCACTTGCTAGCATAAAATAGTAGATAAGGATGCAGCTATAATTTTTTTTTTTAAATTGGATAACAAAGGAAATCTCTGTTTGAATAACATTGGTGAATGTATGAAACTGTGGCACTTTCTTTTCCCCCTTAGTCATTCTGATTTGATGTTGGGATCTAGAAAGGCAAGAAAATATCTCTATTTTCACCGAGAAATTTAGCTATCCTATAATTTTTTTCCTTGAGAGAAATTGTTGAAGACTCTTTTCAGCCAATATTGTTCATGTTTTTTTTCATAAGCCAAGAAATTGTGTGGAACCATTCTCTAGCATAATGTAGTGTGGTGCCAAACCTGCCCCAATTGCTCTGATTACTCACCGACAGATTGAATCTTTTGAGGTAGGCAGATAAAGAGCCGTGTTTTCACATAAAAATAATATGCTCCCTGTGTAACCAACTTTTTGTAATGTAGAAATACAGGATGACTTATTATTAACTATTCTGATCTAATGAACGCTAAATCTTTACACAAATAAATATACGAAATTGTTTTGTTGTTGGGCTATTTCTTAAGGCTCTTGCCATTGGTCAAGCCCGCTGTTACGAAGACAGCGACTTAAGCTTATAGGGTGCATCTCTTGATTTTTTCAGTAGCGCCATCTAGGGCCAAGAGATCAAGTTTGCCCCTCACGCGTTACAACCCATTCCTGCTGGGCGGACTTCATTTATGCATATTCATTCACTCATCCACGGATCGTAGACCTGAGCCTCTGATTCAGCAGCCCCAGTGGTATGACTCTCAACTTGGAAGACTTTGTGACCAAGGCAGATTTATACATTCGTCAGTCACCACCACACTCGGGGAATCTTCAGCTAATGGGTTCGAAATCGCAACCTAACGGACACGAGTCCAATGCCCAACAGACCAGGCTATCACAGCCAATGAGAATTTTTGTTTGTTTGTTTTGTTTTTCCACCTGTATCCTTACCTCGAGGCTGTTCCAAATGCAGTGAGTATGGCTGGTAACAGGTTGACATGGTATGGTATGGGGTTCTTCCTCACAATCACAACGTAGAGCAACGGCAGGAGAATGAACTGGTGGAAAGCGATGCACCCGAAAGCAGTGGCCAGGAAGACACCCATGTATTCCAACAGCTGGTAGGGAGCCTCGCTCTTCAGTCCCTCGGCGAACATCCAGAAGAACATGCCCAAGGGAAGCATACTGAAAGAAACTTTTGATTAGAAATATTTTATAAAATGGGATATATTGCCATTATATTTAATTAACAGGCCTAAGATTTTATTTAATTTTCTAAAAGAATGATACATTTTATTTAGAAAATTTGTGGTTACTTCAATTCATGTGGGAATATAAAATTAGAAAAATAGACCAAACCAGTTTAAAATGTTATCTTTTTTATTATTTAGGCTTTGAATAAATAATAGATTTAAATAGCAGAAATTATGGAGTTCACTTCACAAGATAAAAAACATATTTATAATTTATAAAATTAAAATGGGTTTATGATTACTAAACTCGTTAATTTGAATTAGGACTATTTAATCAGAATATTTGAAACTATACACATTAAGTTTAAACTTTTTTATGAGTATGTTTGCATGTGTATGAATGCGTGCCAGTGCATGTATTAATTAATTAGGTATTAATTAGCTTGTTTTACTTCTACATGGAATATTTTCAGTATCTTGAAATATGTAAGCATTAATCTGAGCAACTTAAAACTGTCATGTATTTTTTTCTTCAAAATTTGGTCAAATCATTAGCCTTTTTTATAGCAACAACTAAAACCAAGGATAATTCTGAAAATTCTTAGCAATTAAGATATTTGAAATAACTCATATATAAAATATATACATTGCAGATTCTCATTGCGTCACTCACGAACAATAATTTCATTTCCTAAACTAAATTGAGACAATTTATTATGATTTTATATACTTATTATATTATAACCTTATATTGACGATATCGAACATTGAATATAAATTTCTAAAACACTATTTGCATCATAAAAATTATAAAACTTATCATTCTAACTTTTTATTTATTCGCTGCATAAAATTATTTCAAAAAATATAGGATATCTTTAAAGAAAATATTAATTTTTATAGATTATTTTATAATTAATTCTAAATATTTTTAAATATTATTCGTTGAGTTTTCAGCACTTATATATTGGTTATTCTGAATGATTTTCAAAAATTTTCTCGAGAGTAACATCGTAAAAAAGTTAAAATATTTAAATTTCTTTATAGAGCTGTTTCTCATAGCAAAATTTCATAAGCTTATTGTTTATGTGTACATATAACTTTATCAACGCTACAAATTTTATGATCAATGCTTGAAGGTGAAAAAGAAAAAGAAATCTTGAATCAAAAAATGAATGACAACTTCGTATTTTTCCGTGTTTAAAATATAAATACGTACACTTTATATTTATCTATAGTATGTATTATTATAGACAGACAAAATAAAACTTGATTAAAATAAAGTTTTGATGATTGGCAACAACTCACTTGAGAAAATAATGCATGATTTTCATAACAACACAGTTCAGTTGGTCAATAACTTGATGCAGAGTATCACCCTTATCGCCTAAGGTTGCTAAAGCACATCCGAAGAAGATACTGAAGCACAAAAGACCTTGGAAAAGACAATAAATTATCAATCATTGCACAAAAGACAAAATAACAATTCTTTATGCTGACACAGACTGTCCACTCAATGAACAGCAAATTTGGCAGTCTTAGGCAACAAATTGAATAACCACTATGGCTATATATACTAGCTGGTACCCCATGCGTTGCTACCACAGAAGGAATATTATTAGGAAATATCGTTTGGATTTGATATAGTTGTCTTATTTAATTAAGAATGATAGGAAGAATGATATTTCTTTTCTTGTTGGTAATGAATACATTCATTGAAATTGAAGGATATATAAAGTAGAAGCATAAATAGTATTTATTCCATTTTTAATGTTCGATTCTACAAACAAATATTCATTTTTATGTATTAAATTGTTCATTTTTATGTAATTTTTTAGAACTGCTTGGTTCTTTCTTGCTTGGCGCTTGGTGTTTGGTGTTCTTTCAGAATGAAAGAAACTATTTTTTTGTATCTCTTGATTTGTTTAATATTCGTTCAGAATTCTCAAGTTTTATATTAAAATATGTGATTAAAATATTTTGTTTTAAAATTGATTATACATAGGAAATATAGTTATACCATGAAATCTTTAATATAGTTGAAAAGATAACTTTTTTAAAACTGAGATGGTGCAAAATTATTTGTACTCTAATATATTGCAAAAAGGTTATTGCAAGTTATTGCTAACATTTTATTAAGTGTTTAGTTAAAATTTCAAACCTATAGGATTGGTTACCCTATTACCTTCAACCATTATCTCAGAGAAATACTTACATTGCATTATTTA
The DNA here is from genome assembly GCA_026543055.1 of Argiope trifasciata. Taxonomy (NCBI): domain Eukaryota; kingdom Metazoa; phylum Arthropoda; class Arachnida; order Araneae; family Araneidae; genus Argiope; species Argiope trifasciata. The sequence continues at coordinate 4,701,599 of JAPMOQ010029703.1, read as the reverse complement.
CAATTACTACGAAATATTAACGTCTAACTTGAATTTAGCATCTTTACTGAATCCTTGGCGAGTTATTTGGTGGTTACTCCATAGTTAAGATGTGGTAAATAGGTTCAAATTTTTATATTCATTAGATAATTTAACTATTCCTATAACATCCCGTTATTTCGGATTCGAACAAGATTAAAAGTTAAATATTAAACGATGTATATAATTGTATTTAGTGAGCGCTGATGCAACTACTACTAAAATACACAAGAATGTAAATAAATTAACAATATAAGCCAATTAAAAAAGAATAAAAATAATCAAAATTACAACCTGCATCCAATACAGATGACTGTAAATCAGTCTTTCTTATGAAGAAATTATATGTACTCGGAAGTCACTTTACAGGCTTGTAATAATATTCAAATTGATATTTCTGCATGCATTAAGAATTCCTCTATAACTTATTAAAAAATTAACCTAAGAGAAAAATTAATTTTTGTTCGTAGCAATGTAACATCATAAGAAAGATTCTATTCTGTGTTGGATTTTTTCACAAAAATAGAAGGAAGATGAAATAGGGAGATATGCTTATTTTTTATTTGATGTTATATTGAAACTTTTTATAGGTTTGGATTTAAAAAAAAAGAAAAAGAAATGAAAATCGATATCGGAATAAAACAAATAAAAGAAAAACTTATCATGCAGAAATCTAAAGTCCAAAAAAGGCTCTTCTTAATGAGTATCATACCTCTGCGGAGTAAATTTGTACCCATGCGATAAATGGTGTGTTTTAAAACAATGAATATTGGTTTTTGTATAATAAAATTCTCACATCAAAACGCACATCATGTTTTTGCTCCTATTAAATATAAGGGGCAATCAAATGAAAACGAGTATAGATAATGAGTGTATCGCAGAAGTTGGTAACGAAGGAATGCTCTTGAATAAAGGTTTCTATTGTCAATTAGTAAGGAAAAGAATGAATGTTCACCGATCGGTCATTTGTCTATTAGATGACGTTGAAATGAAAGCTAGTCGTATATGCGTCCGATATTGCTATGGAGACCAGGGAAGTGTTGTAGTATGCTTTATGGTTGCAGAAAGAGTTTTAGGGAGCAAACTTCATGTCCAATGTCTGCTGTGATTTATGAATAAACATGCCACATGCATGTAACTGAAATACACATTTTAGGAAAACCTTTTACATATACTTCATATAGCCCAGATATCTCACTTATCATTTAAATATTTTCGAAGGTATGCATGGCCTTGCATTCATAAAATTTCCCATCTTATTCATTGAAGCTTTGTACTGAAAGTATAAATCCAGGTGCAATATTCTGACGAAGAGGTGCACACCGTGGTACAATCATTGTATAGGCAATCATAAACATTTTTCAAAGAATTCATCTATCACCTTGTCATATGTCTCGCCTTGTCTTAAAGTGAGATAAATTTATGAACAGTTATGGCAATCATTTTTGAAATATAGTTTATTTACTTTATTTGTATCTGTCTCATTTTTATTTGAATGCCCCTTATATAGCCCCTTATATGCTTGATGCATTTAGAAATGAAAAACCATTTTTATGTGAAAGGCATATGGTTTCAATAAAATAATTATATTTATCTCTAAAAATAGAAATTTATCTATTTTTTGCATGAATCTTAACGTTATTAATGCCATAATGTTACATATTCATCACTTGGTCATTCTTAAAAAGAAAAAAAACCTGCTTATGAAAAATGGAAAAGAACTCTTAAAACTAGTAGAAATTTTGCTAAATTTATTTTATGGTATAACTTTTCAAATATCCGTAGAATTTTCGTTTGAATTTGGCTACAATTTTTTATATCAAAATCGCGCTTATTTTCTGGTTGTCACATGAATTTCTCACATAATTACTTTCGTGTCTCGTATAATGAATTAAGAGAAACATTCAGCTGTAGAAAAACAGGAAATAATTCCTAATATTAAAAATTTTAATAAAAGAAAGATTATTAAGCCTTAATTATGGATTTTAGCAACAAATTTTCAATTTTCATGACGTATTAGTTGAGTCAGCAGCAGTGTTATTATGTATTTATTTTGTATTTTCTTAAAAGTATAATAAAGAGAACTGATTATATTTTTTGAGATCTTTTTCTTTTCATTGACTTTGAAATAAGAGGGAATGGTCTTACCAAAGCTTTCTCGAACTATTCTATTAAAAGTATTATTCCAGAAAACGCCTTGCACAACATTTATATATAATAATTACGTATATAAAACTTTCGCTAGGAGTTAGCTTTTTTATTGAATCTGTCATGGCGAATTATTTGGCGAAAAATTCCAGGCATTCCATTAATAATTGTGGAAAATCTAGTTTGGTCTTTCAGATGAGTTCTCCTGAAGCAACTAAAAAAATTGACACAAAACTACACTTGTAGCCACAAAATCACATACCAAATTTGATATATCTAAGTCATTGCGTCCCTAATCATTCACCTTTACAGTACAAATCAACAAACAGTTAAAAATACTGTTTTTTGTACAGTTAAAAGTACAAACCAACAAACGGTCAATCCTTTGTTGGATTTGGCTTAAAGTGGGATAATTACCTGCACAATAAATGTTAATTTCGTAAATCCAATTTTATCTATCTAGCTATCTCCTTCATGTTAATTTAAAATCATCGGACAACCATTAATTACAATTTAGCAATCGGACAGACCCTCTGAACATATTTTGGTCAAAATTTGATAGAAATCAACTATTTTGTGTAATGACCGCAAACTGCATTTCATCCCTCTACTTGAAAGTGCCTATAAATTACCTTTGTCACAGACAGACGGACAATTTCCAAAAATGTGTTTTTCAAAATTCTGGGAGGTCAAAATGTGAAGATTTGTCAAAATCTCGTGTTCAAATAGCTTGAAGCTTACTATATTATCTCTATATTGTGTGCAAAAGAGATTAAAAACGAAATACTTGTTGCTGAATTTTGTGTTTATACCTTAGTACTGTTGTTTTTCGTGTTTTTATTTGTTTTTACGAGTATGTTTTTGTTTGCTCAGGAGTTCTAGAACTAAGAGATTCATCAAAATCCCAAATTCGAATAAAATTTTTATTACAGTGCTCTCGTTTTCTTTGAATAAATCGTATTAAAAAATATAGAAACAGGGCAACTTACCCATAAAATTAACCCCTGATTTTTTCTGAATGCTTTTTTTATAAATGAATTGATTGCTGCTATTTTGAGAGTCTGGGACAAGAAGAAATTCTACGTGAGTGTACTCCTGAAAAACACATGCACATACGGAGTTATTTTATTATAAAAGTAAATAACATATAATCTCCTTCAAGGCTTCGATTCAAATAGGTTACGAATATAGGTTTTAAAGAAGAATATATACCAAGTAAATGAATTGTACTAAATCAAAAGCAATCAGAGACTATTTTGCATACTTTCTGGAACATTCTGTAGAACTAGATTTCTGTGGCTTAATAAATCTTTATACCAGAGTGTTCAAATAAAAGGGTACGAAACATCACTGTAGGTATAAGTGAATATTTTATACAAAAGATACAACATAGGCCTGAGCACAACGATTCCACTGATTAACAAGCCGGAAGATCCCCAAACTCCTATGGCCGCGACGAGACCCATTAAATCACAGCGTCTTTGAATTAGCTATCCAAGGTCAGATACTAGGTGAATTCTTCGAGAAAAGTTGAACCATTAACTCAGAAGAGTACTATAAGACACACCAAAGATCCAGCAAGTCTATCCAGAGCAAAAGACCTTTGCTACTCACGGAGGATGTGTTTCTGCTCCATGATAAGGCGAGTCAACATGTCTGCACGGTCGGTCAAAAAATTGGGCAAGTTCAAGTAGGAGCAACTGGACCATCCGCCCTACATCCCTGGCATGTCATACTGTGATTTTCAAGTGTTTGGTCCCCTGAAAAACCATTTGAAAGGGAAGCGCTTCAACTCGGACAGTTAACTCAAGAACGCTGAGAAGAACTGGGTCTCAGGAATTCTGGGAACAATGACTACTTCGGCTCGTTAATCAGCGAGATCTTTGTGCTCAAGTCTATCATGTATACTTTAAAAAAAGTCTTCCTTTTTTCCCACAGAGTCGTTTCGAAACCTTTTAATTTGAAAGCTCCTTGTATGAATTTTATTTATCATTTAAAATAGAGAAATATTAAGGTAACCGACTATGTTCGAAAAAAAATTTAAAAAATTGGATTTTTGAATCTCTTAATGATTTTAGATGTACTGTCAATTATAAACACTATAAATACAAAAACTATATACATTATAATATATTTCCAGAAATAGGAAAATTTGTAGTACATTTTAATGAAATTTGACAAAAACTGTTAACACTCTGCACAAAATGGTAAAGCAGCAATCCTATTTTTCTTTATACAAAAATTATAGAATATGATAATGAATGAAATGAACCAAAATCAAAGAAAATTTTGAGATGCAAAGAAGTTACGGGTGAACCTATGCGTATATATACACTTTTTATGTATTTACTACTTAATTTTCCAAAAAACATCTATAAAGGAAAAAGTATTTTACCAAAAATGAAGCTTTTTGCTCATTTCATTGCCCATATCATTTAAAACACATGCTATAATTTTTATGTAAATAACACTATTAGTTTTTGAGATATTGGGTTAACGGTGGAGAATTAAAAAAAAAAAAATTAAGCTTTCAGAAAATTGAATGCAAATTTTAACTAAAAAAATATGTTTTCCTTGGAATACCGCCGGATGATAGGTCAGGCCTTCCTTTTCCTAAAAAAGATAAGATGTTTTGGAAAGAGGAAAGTCTGAACTATTAGAAATAGCAATTGAAAAAAAAAATACCAAGGTGATCGATAACCGGGGCTTTTAACGTAGTCGGATACCTTAATCAAATATTCAGTCAAAGAACGTCTCAAAAGAAAAATAGTTGCAAGAGCTAGCCGATATAAGACAATGTTAAGCTAAAACACTTGAGTTAAATTTTCGAATCAGAGTTATGTTTTCTCGTGAAACTGAGAAATAATTCATGTCATAAAAAAAACTTTAAAAACTGTCAAAAACAGTCAAACTGTCAAACTGACAAACTGTTTCAAAACTGTCAAACTGTAAAAAACTTTTCAACTGTCATAAAAAAAACTTTAAAAATTCTACAAATATATTATTAAAATTCTTATTCCGTAATAATATTTGACTATGTACTTATAAAATGAAATTTTGCTGTTAGCAAAGTGCTGAATATCAAACAGGATTGTAACACTTTGTGTATGGAAAAGATTTCTCATTTTCAATAAGATAAGTAGCATAAGTACCATTTTCAATAAGATAAGTCAAAGATCATGTACCAAAATATACATGATGGAGTTGTAATCTAATATATCCAACAAATATCATAATTCAGAACCTCTTTTTTGCCAAAAAGTTGATCATTAGTGGTATAAATATATCTCAAAAAATAGAGACATACAATAGTATAAAAGTACATAGTATCAAATATGTTATGCACAAAATCAAAGATCATGAACCAAAATATATTCAGAAATCCAAAAAATTGATGTTATAATAATTGTCATATTTCAATGTTTATATGTCAACATATTAGGATATAGAAAAATAGGGATTACTTAAAAATTGTTCAGAAGACTTAAAAAATAAAATAAGTTGGTCTTTTCTCATCCAGTTCATTAGATTACTTTTAACAAGTAATATAAAAAACTTTTATTCAATTCCTACTTAGGTCAACAAGGAAAATTTTTATTTAATTACTTTTTATTAACTAGTTCTCAAAAAAATTAATAAGTATCAAAAAATTATCGATTTTCGCAAATCGTATTCTTCAACTTCACATGAAAAATATGGATATCCTTGCATTTTACCGATTGAATACCGCCTGTTGAATTCAATTTCTTTTACAAACTGCTAAAATTCTATTTAAAGTATTAAAATTAATTAAATTCAACTAATGAATTGATATCTGAAAAAAAAATAATATCAAGTGTCGTCCCGTAAAAGTTTGAAAAAAGGTTTTTGAACTTGATTGGATGAATAAAAAGTATTTTATTAACGACTGAAAATTGAACAAGATAAACAAATAAATATTTATATATAGGGAGAATGTAAACTAATAGTAGGAATGTAAAAATAGAATTTACTTTCTTCTCAATTTCCTATAATGATAAAACTCCTCAATTTCATATATTCTTATGAATTATTTCATATATATATAGCTCTGAATCAAAATACTAAAAAGAAATACAGATATAAATTCAAAATCCATGCAGATATGAATGATAAAATATCAAATGATTACCTTTTGGAAAGTTGCTTCAATGATGTTACCTGGAATTGCATTCCTGTAATAAACATGTTTATTTATGATTTGTATTATTTCACCAAATATAAAATAATAAAAAAATATATAATTGTGCCATTTAATTAAAATATGAATAAAATATAAAAGTTATAAATTATTAAAAATATAGGCATCTGATTGGAAGGTCTTAATGTATCAGGCTAGCGACTTGATTATATTAAAATTCTAAACCCTGGAAGCTTCAGAATTGCTATTTTTTTCCTTTATTCTTTTTCACTGGTGGCAGCAGAATCTAATTCTTTATCTTTCAATCATATTATAGGATTTAAAGGCTTATTCTAAATTACATATATAAAAATAAAACGCAATATTTATAAGACGGAATTATTCTATTCGTTAGTAAAATCACTACCGTCCGTGCTGACAAGCATATTTGTTTAAAATATTGACTTTTATGGGTGTTAAACTATTAATATGATTTATATGTATTGATATTTTTGATAAATTTAATATCAATGTACTGTCTTAAAAGTTGAA
>JAPMOQ010029703.1:4683552-4694733 GCA_026543055.1 Argiope trifasciata | reverse complement strand
GATATTTTTGATAAATTTAATATCAATGTACTGTCTTAAAAGTTGAACTACTTTAGAGGCATTTATCACCATACGCAATCGTGGCATTTTTTACTACACGTCTAAAAACCATTTGTTACCATTTCTGGTAGTTTCTAGTAGATTTAATATCAAGAATGTCAGTTTTGGACAATTAGCATGATTCTTAAATGTTTATTGAGAACCCGTATATTTAGTTTAAGTCTTTACAACAGTTTACTGTTTAATTTAATAAAACTGATGTATAGGAATTAAAGGAAATGCTTCTGACAGAAACCCGTACACACCTTCATTAAAGCTATCTCATGCTAGATTTATATATAAATTTTATGTTAAAGGAAACGCTAGCTTGAATTATAGATTAATTCTTACGAAACGCATTTTTAAATGTTATTTTATATACAGTGGTTCTCTCTCTCTCTCTCTCTCTCTATATATATATATATATATAAATTAACAAAATAAGCCAAGCAAAAAGGAACACAACCGAATCAAAACTCTAACCAAGGCTTATTATGTTAATTAATTTAGATTCATTTGTATTTTAGTTGTAGCTGCATTTGCGCTAATGATTGATTTAAAAAATTGTTAAATTTTAAACTTGTTTGAATCCGAAATAATTTTTAGTTTCAATTCCAATTTTAGTTTCGTTTCCGTAATTAGTGTCGTTTTTGTTTCGGTTACATAATTTTACTAATTATATTAATTTAGTTTTGTTTCATTAAGTGGTTCTGTTTCATTTTGTAAACTTTTAGCGTTTAATTCGCAATTAAATTTTAATTTCGATTTCGACCTAATTAGTTTCGTTTTAATTTTTGTTGACCAGGAAATATGTTTTAATTATTTTAAAGCTTTTATGGTTATATTATATATATATATATATATATATATATAGATAGATAGATAGATAGATAGATAGATAGATAGATAGATAGATATAAATCATTTTTATAAAAACATTAAAGGCTCATTACCATAAGAGATCCAGCATTGAATCCAGAATCACACCTTTTCTGCCAGACAATGTGGATTGCGCTTGTATGCTACCGGATGTAATCCTCTTTCCAGGGTGGATCAAATGTCCAGCAGATGCTCCCATTATAGCAGACATGGTGGACAAACCTAAGAAGAAAGCAATGGTGACGGCCACCATTCGAGCGTCACCGCCTTTGCGAAGACTTGAAACTCCTGCAGAGGAAAAGGAATCAAGATGTAAATTTAATTTAGTTATATTAACGAGTCAATCTTCAAAGTAAATCTATGGCTATTTTGGGACGAAACTGGTAATTCTGAGCCGCTGTCAGATGAATAGGATGACACCTGAGCTTGCAACCTCCCCCCTTCAAACTTCCACATCACACCAGAGGGAGGACGTTTGGCATCGGTGGATTTAACGCACACCAGATATTCTTGAATAGCGGCTCTTTGGTGGAATAGGGTCTCTAATCCGAAACATCCGGATCTTACCACCAAGCTGCAGCAGTCCTTCAGTGTTTAAGAAAGCCTTTTTAAATTAGTTTCGATCGTTAAACTACGCTTGACCTTTATTATACACTTATTATACATTCAACGCCATCAGACATTCTTGAATGACTGCTCTTTGGTGGAATAGGATCTCGAATATGAAACATCTGGACCTTACCACCAAGCCATAGCAGTCCTTCAAAGTTTAAGAAAGCCTTTTAAATTAGTTTCGGTTGTTAATCCACGCTTGTCCTTTATTATACACTTATTATACATTTGGGGCATCCATTATAATATAATTTACTATTCCAGAGTTTTTATAGGTGAAGAAATCTGACATTAAAAGTTAAACATGTTTAGGAAAAGCAACACGGAGTTAATTAAAATTTGCCAATAGAAGAAGACATCTTCAAATATATTTAAACGTTCCTCCGGAACAAACATATAAGGAAATAGACGCTAAAACCATTCTATTTTTCTTTCAACATAAACTATGTGCATTTTATTTTTGTGTTCATGAAATTTTTAGAAAATGTATTAACACATCGTTCTATCGTACTGTCGTGACTTATGGCAATTTACCAGCCCTCTGGCAGTTATGTATCAGGGATATAAGCTGAGTCAGTGTCTCTTGTTTTTTCAGCAGCCCAAACTAAAGTCAAGAATAAGACGTAGCTAAATCATGCATCACATTCGCTTGCACGACTTCTTTTAACACGGGACACATTCACACAGGTAGAACGCAGAAGAACAACCATACCCGCAATAGGACTCAGACACGGGACGATCGTGTAACGCTTCATTTTTAATAACCTTATACTGTAAGCTGTCAAAAGCTTTTTAATTGAGTTGCCAGAGCTTGAGTGCGCGAATGGTGGCAAATTCAAATGTTACAAAAATTTTGGGAGACCCTTTACACACGTTTCACTCTTGCCTGAATCCGGAAGAGTCTTTCTTGGAATTATTTCTATCTGACCTTGAACAAAATAGCTCAAATAATTTGAGGTAGATTGAGGAAATTCAATATACGGTTTGTATGCCAAATTTGTGAATTTCAATGAAATTTTGAATGATCGCCATTCAGGAATTTGTTTGTTTAAGTACAAATAAACACGATAACTACAAAACAAAAAAAGCAGGTTTCGCATTTAAAGTGTTGTTATGTATGAACAGATTAGCCTAAATATTTTGGGATGGATGGAGGAAACTCAATATAAAATTATCCCAAATTTGTGAATTTCAATGAAATTTTGAATGAACGTCATTCAAGAATTTGTTTATCTCAGTACAAGTAAACATAATAACTACAAAGCAAAACATAACAAAAAAAAAACAGATTTCACTTCCAAAAAGTTGGTACACATGAAAGTAGGAAATAAATCCATCAAGGAATATAGCCTCTCTCTGTCTATAGTTTCACAAGCCTGTAAAAGCGATTTCTCAAAAACGTAAATGACTTAAACATATGAAATCTGGTGCGGAATGTTCAGACTACAAGTTTTGTTCAATGGCAAATTATGTTTTTAATCTTTACATAAAAAGAGTTAACAATACACATTCGATTTTTTTAGTTCTTACATTAATACATTCAGGCAATTCCTGCTAAAAAGAGCTGATGAGCCTTTTCGTAGCTACTATTCACCAATGACATAGATTTAATAATAAACATATACATTTATTAAAGAGTGCGTGAGAAGTTTTCCAGGTGAATACTTCCGCTGTTAATTATCTAAGTAAAGGAGAATGTAAAATATAGAATTCAAATATATTTGTTGGAAACAAAACTAGTCTCATGTTTGATATTCAAAACTCATATGTTTGATATTCCAACTTATGTGTTCGTTGTAAAAGTTCAAAATCTATAAATGTAAACGTTCTTCCACCTTCAACTATTCTAACTTCATCTTTTCGTGAATTTTCAAAAACATTTTATGAGCTATAATATTAAAACAACTGATAACTAGAATCAAATTCAGAAACGGACTTTTGATAATGAATAATTTAGCTGTGTCTGCTTACTATGTTATCATTGAGATAGCAAAGGTTAAAGTACAAAATAAGCTGGTAATGATAGACTGTGTTAAAATTTTAAGATATCACAAGTGCTTTCGATTTCCGCATGAAAATTCCAGGATGTCGCTGCTTAGTATATCTAAAAAAGAATTCATTTTTTCATGGAACATTGAGAATTCCTTGCTTAATACAAATGCTTCTTTGGATAGTCCAACATTTTTGGCAGAAAATATTTTGAAAACAAAATGGTCCTTGCAGTTATTTGCTGCTATTGAAAATGGTATTCGGAAACTTTCTTGTACTCTTAAAAGAGATGCTGAAGATGAAGGACCAAATATTGTATGCATACATTTTGGAATTCAAATGGATATGGCAAGTATTTCATGTAATTGTATTTTTTCACGAGGAATGATGAAAAGCGTTGTTATGTTCCATAATATGGAATTAATGGAGAAGGATTGTCTAATAAAAGGACCTTGGATGATTCGTTGCAGAATATCGATCTGGATCGATGAACCTCATTTTTCAGCAATGCGAAGCACTGCTAGAACGAGAATCCTGATGACAAATTTGTCACGAGTAAGAAAATTTTCATGGATATCTAATAAACTAACAGAAGACCTGACAGTCAATTTGAAACTGAATTCAGATGATGAAAGCATGTTCAGAGTTGCTCTGAGACTGAATATCTTGGTAAGGGACGAAATAACAATCAAAATACAGAATTTGAAGCGAGGAAGAATGTTTATATTTGGCAGAATCTCTGTCAGAAATGATAAAGGGGATTTCGTGTACTCGGTTAGTGATAGCGTCATTTTTGGGAGTAACGTTCCGGAATTGGATTTCCCATTTGTGTTTAGCAAGGAAATGGTCAAAAGAAAGCTAGGCAATGAAATTCAGATAAATGACTTATCTTTATTGTTTGAATTTTATATGCCCTCAGGAATTGAAAGCTCTGACATTGAATATTCTTCTCAAGAGACTGTCACGAGACAGCTGAGGGCTTATGTTCACCGACGTATTAAATCAAAAAATATAGAATCTCAAACTACAGACCTTACCTTTGCTTCAAAACTCGCGAATAACAATAATATTGTATTTACTACTAATGCAGATCACATAAACTCATTAGGAGAGTATGTTTCCATTCCTAAATCTCATTATAAAACAAACGTTGGAACGCAGACATCAAATGTTTTTAGTAAAAATGGAAGTTCCAAATCATCATCCTCTGATTGTGTGAAAAATAATGACATTCAAGTTTCAGCAGTTTCTGATCACAAAGATACTTGTGTGCAAACTTTTGCAATTGAAAGGAACGCTCCTATTTCTGAGAATTGTAAAGGCAATGTAAATCCTTCTATATATCCAACTTCATTGAAATGCCTGAAGAAAGTAAAAGAAAAGAAAAAAGATAATGCATTCAATAAACGATACATATTTAAATCTTTTATTAAACGTTTAGAATTTAAGCACCGAAAATCAATGCTAACGAAATCTCTAACTACGGTAGCAATATATTCGAATAATTATAATATCGAGCATTTGGCTGACACACAATATCAAACTGAAGAATATAGATTAAAAGAATGTACTAGTCCGCATAATGAAGCTAATAATGAGAATTGTAAAGAAACATCTAGAAAAAATAACACAATCGCAAAATACTTTGGCAAGGATTTGTGTAATAAAGAGGAATTGTTTGAAAAAGATTCTTCGAATTTTCAAATATCTAACCATCAATTATATTCATTAGTAAGGCCAAATGGTGCCCATTTTTACAAGAATACGTCATTTATTCTTCTACACAAAAGATACCTTTTTGTCCTATCAGTTACTGTATTGTGCCTATCAATTGTCTTTGGATACTGTTTCTCAACAAATTATTCATCTGTTATTGAAAAACAGCCTTCGGCATTTAATAAGAGCATCTAAATTTCATCGTTTGCATTTGAGACAACATTGCACATAAATATCCCAGAAACGGATGTAACAATTATTTACAACAATATGTCTATCACTACCTTTTGGGAACTATTTCTCAACTAACTATTCATCTGGTTTGGAAAAACAGTCTTTGGTATTTAACCATTGCATGTAAGTTAGATCTATGCATTCGAGACAGCATTGCCGATTAATATCACTGAAATGGAATGTAGCAATCAGTTGCTGTATTATGCCTATCAATTGTTTTTGAGCACTATGTGTCAACAAAATACTCATCGGTTGTAGAAAAACATCCTTTGACATTAAATTAAAGTATCTAAATTCCATTATATGAATTCCAAACGACATTGCAGACTTAAATCACTAAAAAGGAATGTAACAACGAAAAATAATGCAGATTTGTATATTGAAACGCTGCTATTATTATTTTCTGAAAGGAAAAAAAAAATACCAATCTTTTGTATGTGCTTACAATCATCAGATCAACGTCTTTCAGCCTAAATATACTTTCTTTTTGTCTCCGTTAGTTCTTTGAGAAAATCTATTAATTTCGAATGTGTATGATAATAATTAGTTAAAAGAATCTGCTCAAAACTTCATTTGTATTTTGCTATAGAACTGCTCTTTTCTAATGTGTGGAAATATTTCCTTTTATATAATACCCATTTGGAGGCAGAAGTGATTAATTATTTTTCATCAGTGAAGAGAAAAATAATCACTATTTCTCAAATGTAATAGTATAAATCAATATCTCTATTAATGCAATATTTTCTTTCTAATAGCAAATATGTAACTAATACGTGCTCATATAGGGATTTCTGAAGAAGTAAAAGTTCCGATTTGTGATATCATTATTTGATAATTATGTATTTTGATTATGAATCAATTTTTTTGTATTTAACTTATTATTTTTTAAGTGGATGATTTCATTAAATTGACATTTTGATTTATAACATTGTTTTTAATAGAATCTTATAAATTGTGATATTTAAATAGAAAGAGAAATAATTATTAATTGTGCTTATTTTTATGTCATTGTAATAGAAATTAGCAAAGGTTATTATTCTATTACTCTAAAAAGCTTGTCTTTATAAAAACTGCTTTTTCAGTTTTGTTATTTTCTATAAATATTTGCACCACAGTTAAGAAATTTAAAAAATAGCTTTAAAAAATAAAGTATTTCAGTTTATAATCGAAAAAAACATTTAAATGTTGAAAAAAATATTGAAAAAATTTTGTATTTTCAGCTGTTAATGATTTTTTACTAATATCAATTTAATAGCATAAAATATTACTTTCTTTGGTGAATTAAAAAGAAATGACGTGATTAAATTTATTTGTTAATATGATTGCCTAACTACTACTACTCACAACTACTAATTTTAATCAAATTAATCCTTCCTTTTGTTTATGATTATTTTTTTTATTTTAAATCTCCCTTTTTAAGTACTTTAAATATTTTTTTCGATTAAAGTCAGTGAAAACTTCTAAAATTCCCTTTAAAATGAGTAAGAATTATTTTAAACACTGAGTCATGAATACAATTATTATCATGTAAATCGAAAGTTACATAACATAGCTTTTACGATGTTAAACTTTAAACACTGATGAAAAAATCAATTTAAAAATCATAAATCCTATTGATAATCATTATTTTAATTATGAATAAATTAATTTTTAATGAAAAAGATTTATTTAATAAATTATTAGCTAAGCTCTGATTCGGACTAAAAATGCTTTTGATCAAAACTGCATATTCAAAACTTTAGAAATAATATCGTCTGTCAATAAAAAACATCTCCATTAAATTTAATATTTTATAGACATTTAATAATGTAGAATGTCTAGATTGTTTTCCATTTTAAATACAGTTTAAAATTCCAAAATATCGTAAAGCATGCGACTACTTTTTTGTTAAATTCACATGAAAAAGATTTACTATCTAATCTATTATCTAATTTCAGATTTATTTTGAAAATATTTTTGATAATAACTAGATCTGAAAAACTTCAGAAATAACATGGTTTGCCAATAAAAAAAATCATCGATACATTTAGTTTACTACATTAAATATAACGTTTAAGATTAATATAGAATGTCTAGACCGGTTTTCAATCTAGTACAAGTTTCAAAATATAAAGTATTGCTAATCGTTTTAATAATCATTATTTAAATTATTTTTCATTAATATATTTGAGAAATATTTATTTTCTAAACTCAGATTCGGATCGAAAATGGTTTTAATAATAATTGGGTCTGCAAGACTTTAAAAATAACGTCTTCTAAAACATTACCAATACATTTAGTTTTCTACATTAAATACAATTTTTAGAATGAATGTAGAATTTCTAGACAGTTTCCCATTCCTGATATCAGTTTAAAAATCTAAAAACGTAATTTATAGAGGAAACTGTTCTTGGAATTAGTTGAAACAAATCATATCTCTTGGATTATCTCCAAAAAAATTTAGATATTTATTTTTATTTTTTATCTCATGATTGTGATGACATTTCCCTCATTTGATAAGATAGATTCTTAGCAAAATATGCATAAAGATAATAAACATCGATAGAAAATCAAAGGCGTATAATGGGAGCTTTTGTAAAAAAAATTGTCTCATTTTGTTTGTAAACTATTTTTTAAAAATAATTTTTAACTGCAGCAAATCAAAAAGGTGGGGATGCTTAAAAACTCTCAAATTACCAATGATTAAAAAAGATTTTTCTTAAAAGATTTTAATATCAGAACAAACCTAAGGAATAAAAATAAAATTTACATAATATCACTCATAATTTATTGGATAGAAAGTTTATACAGCTTATCAGAAGCAGTAATTCAAATTTTCAGCATATTTTATATAATCTGTTTATCTATAAGGCTCAAAAGCATACGATATTTAAAAGTATCTTTCAGAAAAAAGTCTTATCATACTATTCATTACATCATACTATCTATTAATCCTCTTTATGATAATTATCGCATCTAAAAGTATTTTGCATACTCTTTTAATCACACAATCCATCAATTGCTCTTTATTATCATGATCGCACTTAAAAGTATCTTTTAGAAAAAAAAATTCTTATCATACTATTCATTAATTGCTCTTTATTATCATGACTGAATTGAAAGGAATATTTCAGAAATTTTTTCTTATCATATTACTTATTTATAGCGCTTTATTATCATGATTATTTAAACTAAAATATCAAAAATTTGAAATTTAAAATTTAATTTAATTTTCCGAAATCAAGCACCCAGTAAAACATAGCTCTTCAAAAATTTTAATACTTACTTTAAAGATTGTAAAATCATTTGAAAACTGATATTCCGATATTACTCATCTTTTAAGAGGGAATTTTAAATTACTGAAGATTAAAATTATAGCTTTCACTTAAGTTAAACGGATAAAAAGAAACTTATGTTAATTTAATACATAATGTAATATCTGGTGGTAAATATAAGGATACGATAAAATTAAAGCTGTCCAAATTACCCAATTACAGGAGACAAAAAAGAAAACAACAAATAAAGTTTTTCATAGCGAAAATAAATTAAACATATAGGGCATTTGATTTCGATTAACATATTCAAGTAGTATAAAATACTTTAAAAACTTAATTTTCAAATATTTCTCTTGATTTTTGATTATATTTCATTTAATACAAAAGTACGAGAATATTAGAAGAAGAAAAAAACATTTGATATTTAGATTTCACGATTACCGTAAACAAAATCTTTTCCGACAAAAATGAATTAAGCCAGCAAAGCAACTAACTTCGAGCGATGTGTTAAAGGAATATTTTAATGCAATATTTGAGAATATAATATAAATAATAATTTTGCAGTCATTAAATTATTACAATTTAAACAAATTCATATTTCACAAAAAATTATATTTTTTTCGTCAATTATTCAGTTTTTTTAGATCGAATCACCGAATATTTCAATAATTAAAGTTTTATGCTGTATGATTAACATGATTATCACATATTTTATTAGAAGGTATTATTGTATATAATGCAAATGTGAAACTTACTGGAAAGTGTCAACATCGCAATTTTTCTTATACAAATTTTTCATTCGAGAAATTAATTGCTCCTTTTATCATACTATTAAAAACTGGCTTCCCAAAAGATTTTTTTTATTTATTTTGAATGTATTTCTGAATTAAAATATATTAAATACAAGAATTAATCATAAAATGACAAATACTTCCTATAGGAAATTTTTAATCATTAGATTTAATTAAAAATATTTTTAAATACCTTTTCATTTATTATTTTATTTAACTGATCTTTTTAAATTTTATTTATATTTTACTTTTTTATCTTGAGATCTATTGTTTCTTAAAATTATCATGAGGTGGCACCACATAAAAAGGAAAAATTGATTAATAGTAAATTGTTTCAAAAATACAAAAATAAAAAATCATCATAAAAAGTAAAATTTCTAAAACACCTTTCATACTTCTAATACACTAATTTGATAAAGAAATATCTGTTCTGAAGACCTACGTTACAAACACTAAATAAAGAATGCTGATTTTAAAAAAACAGCTTAAGAAAAATAGCAAGCATTTCTTTGTTTTCTGAAAAGATAATTTTAGAAATAAAATTTTATAAGGTTTATGTGGCAAAAAAATGCAAATCACAACTGCTTATAATTTTTTACTTTTACATTTGTTATTCAGAATTTTTTTAAATAAATGACACCAAAATTTCATTATGAAACACTGATGTAATAGCACTAGTCATATTTTTGTCCCATCATTTTAATCAAATAACGTTAAATTACGATTCAACAAATAATACAAAAAGTAATTTTGGAATATCAATTCAAAGTAAAATGAATTTTCGATTATCAACATTTTTTAACCAAAATTCTCTTCAAATAATAAAGAAGAATATGTGTCTGTGAGTGCTAGTACTCTACAAGTCAAACAGTTTGACCTACATCAACGAAATTTTGCACAGATACAGTTTGGAATGTGATAACAGGCAACTAGGGGTTCCATTGAGCTGAATATATGAATGTCACCGTTATTCCACAAATGTTATTGCGCAAAAATAAATACTGCATAAAACAAAATAAATATTAAAGTATATGCTAAATGAAATATGTAAGTTTGCAAATATAAATATTATTTTTTCAAAATTTTGAAAATTATTTTTTTAAATATTACTACTTAAATAATAATGAAATTTTTCCTAAAAGTATTAAAAATAAGTTTTATCTGATTTTTAAAAACAGATTACATCAGTTCCTCGAAATTCCACCTTAATTTATACTTCAATGAAAACTTAATTGTTTTTTTATTGTTCCATTTTTTTAACATACAAAGCGAATAAAAAAGTGGAGTGACTATCTTGCAAAAATTAAAAAATAGGTGAACCTGGCACTTATGTTTTTAATAATGACAAGATGTCACGGAACTGACTTCTATTACAAAGCTACGGGCACACAACAGACAGACCATATGTTGTAAGGCAGGGAAAATAAACCTTAATGTTTGGCAGTTTGACAAAATAAAGAACATGAAATTATTTCACTGAAATTAAATAGAAAAAAAAGAACATCTGCTATCACAAATTTCAAATTATTATGTGAGAAAATTATTATTTTAAGTCATTATTTGTCAATTAATTTAAGTCAATAACATCCCTCCTCATCCTCCATATATATCCATCCTCCCTCCATATATATATATATATATATATATATATATATATATATATATAT
>JAPMOQ010029703.1:4649997-4682386 GCA_026543055.1 Argiope trifasciata | reverse complement strand
TATATATATATATATATATATATATATATATATATATATTGCATAAACATTTATTTTCAATTTTTAGCTGTTGGACAAAATTGGGAGCTTTAACGATTTTGAGATGAAAAAAAAAACAGTTTTTGCTAAATTATCTGATGATGCATAATCTGATAGCCACGTGATTGTTTCAAATCTGTTTTAACTGGTTAATGACTTGAGCTAATTAAGAAAATTCTTGAAAATTCAGAAAATGAATAATTCAGAAATAAATTTGTAGCTTTAATTGGCAATAAACCCCCAAATGTGACAACCTTCTGTGATAATTTCTAATAAACCTAAAAGAGAAAAATTGATGTCTTAAAAGCGATAAATCACCATTTTGTTACCTACTTATTTTGAGGCTTCAGACACCTTAATCCAAAACAACATCATGCACTCACATGATAACAGTGTCCCCAATGAAATGGTTCTACGCCAATGATGATTGATCACAAATTTAAAAAAAAAAACTTTGCTAACATAAGAATCAAAAACGAATTAATGTTTTCGTAAAAAAAAGTTAACAACATATAAATATCAAAATTCACAATTTTTTATTCTTATTCCAAATAAATCTACCCTACCGAATGGAAAAATTGTCCAATATCATTTTTAGGTGATTTATGTCCTTTACCACTCATTTTGTAAATTATCTGCTAATTTGCGTGTGCATCAACCATTCTACAGATAACAGAGATTTTGTCATGCGTCAAGTTTTTGGCAAACACTTATTACCATTTACATTTATTTATTAATGTGAAGAACGTTGTCGACTTATTTATTTTAATGTGAAGCAAATATGTTGATATCTCAGAATTCTATTTTTTTTTTTAAATGATAGCTGAAAGACTGGCAAGGATATATCAATAAAAAAAGTTATCAAACCGCAATGAGCTTGACGAAATTTGTTTTAAATAAACAACCACTTAGTTCCGAAATATTCTTGTAAACAAATGATAAGATGTCCAGATTACTACAATAAGCTGCTGGTGAATGAGAAATAAATAAAATGAAAGTTTCATCCGTTCCAATAGTAATGTTTGAAATTAATTTTCTAATCAATAAATACCTCAAGTAAATACCACATATAAACTTCATTAATTACTATAACAAGTTATACAATTTAGAAATAAAGAAATATTAATTATATTGGGGAATAAGTAATTTTTTATGGATTTTAATTTTTCGCAAACTATTGAATTTTAGTCATTCCTTATATAATAACATAAATACCTATTTCCAATCAATTTATTCAATTTATTTAGTAGAAATTATAAATAACTGACCCGTTGGATTATTTAAATCACATTTAAATTCAAAGGAATATCCTATCGAATCTATTCGGATTCGGTCTATTCTATTCTATTCGGTCTTATTAATGCAACTGCAGTGTTTAGCTATTTTAAATTTGTCTTCACTTAATCCTGATTTAAATGCTCTATTTTTATGTATCCTTTTTTTCTGTACTTTTCCGCCATACGGGCTTAACGAAAAAAATCACCAAATAATCGTAAGTCAGAAAATGTGAAAAATTGCCAAAAATGCAAAATTACATCAAATTTCAAGTTATTGCCTGTTTTAACATTTTCTTCACTTGACGATTTTGTTCACGTTTTCTTCACATTATCACATTTATTTTGCCATTTGCTACGCTTGGCGACTTGACTCACGTTTGGCTCACATTGGCGACATCTTGCGCCCGTATAGCGAAAAAATGACCTTTTTTTTTTCTTTTACTCAAGTCTGTAGAAATAAGTCCCCGAAATAGTCAGTTAATTCTAGAAATGACCTGCTATAAACTCCTGTTTAAGACTAGAAAGAAATTTTTCTGCTCAAAATAATTTTGAGATAAGAAATAAGTTATAGTACATGTTCAACAAAATAAATAAAGTTAATCATCTAAGAGGAGGTACAGGCCTGAAGATACAAAAGTTAAACATAGTAATAAAATTTTCAAAAATTATTAATGTTTTAACAATAAAATTTTAAAATACGATTAATTTTCTCTTCAGTTTTGGTCCAACTAATTGGCAAATTTGTTGCAACATGTACTATTAAATAAATATGTCAAAACGAAATAGGAATTGGAGTACCGAAGAATCAGATTAAATTGATTCAGGAGTTCTAGTAATAATGAGAGCAGTTATAAACTTATGCCACCAATAATTTGTAATTTATGATTACAAAGGTGAAAAGATTTCATTGAGTTATACTTTCAAAAAGGGTAAAGAGAGCTTCTGTTATTTTTCCTGGGCATTTCTTTCAGTTATTCCCTTCTCTATGCTATAAAATGCAAATTCTCCTGATTTGAAGCATTATGATTGTAAAACTTTTATTTCAGAATGTTAAATGCTTTATTCTAAGCACCTACTAAAAAATGAGTAAAATACAGAGCAATAAACACGATCCCTTGTTCCGATGAATTTCCTAAATGTTATTCTCTAAATAAATTTTTTAAAGATAAATGATTACATTCAAAAATCGAATTTTTTACATAATTATGAATTTATTTTAATATATGTTTTGAATTTTTGAATAGATTTCCTTATAAAACGTTAAAAAAATTCTAAGTTTTTTTTTTCGGGAAATCACATTTTTTTGCATTCGCACTTACATGCGTTTTAATGCTATTTTGCATCCTTAGATGATATTTCCTCAAATTCTAAGCTTTGATTTCTAAAAAATGAGGAAAAATCTTATAAATGAAATTTTGATACATATTTTTAGATCAAATTTGGTATAATAATTTTTCAATATGCTTTTCAGTAATTAGAAGATAGTAAGCTATTCAAATAGAAATAATTGAAAGTTGTTTTAACGCTCCACAATGTGAAAAAAAATTGGAAATTTCGAGATTTTTATCAATTGAACCCATTATTTAAAGAATGGATACAGCAATTTTTTAGCTCAAGAACTAAGTATTCTATTTGATTAGCTATCAACAAAATCTTATACAAATCATTTGATAAATATCTAAACTAGAACACTTTTGCCACACACCACTTTTTTGTAAAAAAAAAACACCAAAGAAAACTTTTATCAACTTTTTAAAAAACTTTTACCACATAACTGAGGCATTTCCATATATTTTTTAATCTTTTTTGTGCAAATATTCGAAAAATACAACTATTTTCGAAATTTTTAAAAAAAGTTCCTCTCGAACATAGTCACTTTTATCCAAATATGTCTCATCTGTATTTTTGCATGAAAAAAAAAACCTAATTTTTACAATACGAATATCATGTGTTACTAAACTAGAAGACAAACCTTTAAAATTGTGAACTCTCACGAATCTATTCTTCTTAATAGAGAATCAGAACCAGCCCGATAATTTTTACAAAATTGCCGCACTAATGTGAAAAAGAATGATGAGCAGAATAAAAATATTTAAGAATAGAACAAAAGTATTAAACAATTCCTTTTCGATAGGAATAGCTCACCTAGGACAAGACTGCAAAAGAGTAAAGGCACGATGATCATGAGAAAGGCCCTGAGGACAAGTTGTCCTGGGAATCCAATGAGATAAATGGTGTGGTTGGAGAGCTTGTAAGATTGCAGACCCAGGCCCAGGATGTAGCCTGACACTGTAGCCACAAGCAGCAGAAGCAGAAAGGCGTTTCGCTTGACCCATTGTCCACACTGTAATGAGAAGTGCATTTATTATTTATAGATTTACTTTAGATTCTTATTTGTATACAGAATTTAAGTTCTGCAAGATGATGTCAACCTTTTATTTAAATATTCAATTCTACTTATTGCTTTTATTTAATTTCAAAATTTCATGTGTTTGTATCGATGGAATTTCATAATCGTTTTCTTTCTCGCTTTTAGATATGAAAGCTCAGAAATTCTGTGAAGCTGAATGTTCTTGATAACAGTACAATACTTTAATATCTTTAAAATTTAGTAATCATTTCACATCATAGTTGTATTTTAGTTCTTCTCTGTTATATTTAGCATCCAAGAAAAGAAGAGAGAAAAACAATCACTACTAAATTGTATGTGGGGTTATTTATTTATTTATTTTTTTTTTGAAGAATAAGGGGAAAAAATGTTTTTAACACCTTTTTTAAACGTGAAACAATTCTCATGTACAAAAAAATATGAATTTAGAGCTAAATTCGTGAAAATAATTTCGCTCTGGAAAATATTGAAAAAAGAAGTCATGCTGCAGTTATTGTCAAAAACAGTTCTTAAACATTCATAAAAAAATTACATTTCGAATGAGACAGGAATTTTAAATTCTAACAGGTCTCATATTTATACGATTTTTTATCTGGTTTGAAGATTTAGGATAAAAAGAAAGGAAAGGGAGAGCCTAATAACAGATATCTTTAATAAATTATTTTCTTTTTATTAAAAAATAATAGCCTTTCCTTAATGGCTAAATCATCTTTATTATTACCCGGAAAGGATAAATATTCTACACGCAGCTTCGTATTAAGAGATTTCTTGGTTAGATAAATATATAATTTGTAGTATATCAGAAGATTTACACCCTTAGTTTTTTTTTTTGGCCGTATATTTAGTTTTTGTATGCCTAATTATACCTGTGATAGCACTACAATATTAATCTTAAAGAGAAAATAAACAACAAACTAATTATTTGTTGAATGCAAACATTTTCTTGGTTGGTTGATTGTTTCGGTTTTTTGACGCAAAAGCCATGTTTGTCCATGCTTTTCCGATAAGGAAGACAGTAAAACTACACAAATTAGAAATATAAAAGTGGAAGGTATCAAAATAAAAATAGAGAAAATTAATTTGCAATAATGTTAAAAAATTAAGTGAAGCACAGTTGTGATAACAACATTACAATGAAGCCATGTGAAAGCCAAAAATTCTCTTAGAGTATTTTAATAACAGTTATTTAATAGTTTAATAGTTATTTAATAAATGGAATCTTTTGACACTGATATTTTTTTTTTTGCAAAATAACGAATAAATATTATATTTTTGTAATTTTTCAGGGTATTTATGTTTACTGATGGATTTAAAAAATTACAGACTAACAGTAAGAAACCAAAAAGTAACAAAGAGAAAGTATTGCTATCCTCAAAAAATTCAAACTTGAAAGTTTCACGAGTCACCAAATTTCAGACCTATTTTAATTCCAAATGTGTTTCTGACATTTCTTCTCTGTTTATCTATGAACATAACCCAAAAACATTTTAAAATAGATCCACGACATCTGGTGCATAATCTTTGCCCCGAATTTTTATTTTTCTGAAAAATATTTCAAAAACTCCATTTTAAGGAAGTTTGTCTATCCGACTGACCGAATAGACGTTAGCATTCTAACAACAAAACAAAGAGAAATAGAGGAATAAAATTTGGTACATAGATTTAACATTTAAAATGTAGATATATATCAAATATAGTAGAACAAAATCCGTCTCGGGATTGACCTTCATTAGTTTTGTACTTTAATGCACATGAAAATGTGATAATTCAAAAGCGCATTAACATAAAAATATGAAATTTTGATTTTTATACACTTTGTCATGGTTAAATGTTGCTTTTAATCAATCGAAAGAAAGTTGCATAAAAATATTTGTTTTCCTGGGACTTACGCATTAAGAGCATCTCAGCTATTAATTGCCAAAATCTAGCTGAAGATCTTTCGAAAATAGGCCGTCATGGCAAGCGATTATTAATACATACATTTATCTAAAAGCATACAAAAAGAATTCGGGGTGGTCACTCTTATTGGTTTGTTAAATGAAATTGTTGATTTCTAATTGACTTAACAACTTATAAATAATATTTATTTTCATTAACTCAATGAATCTTTCATGAATTATAGCACCAATTCATGTCAAATGTCGAAGTCGAAAAAAACTCTACTAGAAGCTAAAAAGTAGTTGAACCTTCAATGAATTATGAATATTATAACTTTTAATTTAATGATGTTATCTATTTGTGGCATCAAAAAGGTATAACTATTAAAAATTTACTATATTATATTGAGACAATTATCTATTTAATATAAATTATGTATTTTCAGCAATTAAGTTATTAAAAAGGAATAAAGATTCAAGATACTATTATAGACTAAATTTGAATTTTCTGTTTATTTTCAATACCTAACTAATTTAGATGATACAAAAAGTTCAAGACAATTATCCACTTAATTTAAATTTCCTATCCGTTTTCAGTAGTAATGAAATGAAAAGGGAAAAAAAGTTTCCCAGGGTTAATTATTTATTTATTACGAATTTTATGGCTAATTTCAGTAATCAAAGAATTTAAAAGAAATAAAATTTTAGAGTCCTTCTCAGACCATTTTCCTTTCTCTTTGCTCTGGATGACGCACACGTAAATGCATGAAATTTACGTGTGCTTTTTTTTGTCTTTAACTTGTCATATTAGCTTTTTTTGTGTCTTTTTGAATAATTTGTGAATCACCACAGATAGGCATATATTTACAGTTGAAAAAAATCTATATTTGACAAGAAATTTTTCAAAAAAAGTCATGAATCTTTTTTATCCAGTCCCGTAGTCCTATCAATAATTATAGGGGAAAATCCAGAAATTGAATAATTTTTTTAAAAAGTATTCACTTTCTTCTGAATAAAACTGTCCGAATGGTTAAAGATCTCTATTTTCGATAAATTTCACTGCTAATTTATGTCTTGAATGAAATCTTAAAAAAATTTTTTGCAAATTGGAACTATGCATTGTTGTATTACTTTTTTCAATTTCTTAAAATAAATTTGCACGCAAATTGACAGCTGATCAATTTTAAGTCAATTCAGTCATATGACTAGGAGTGTTTTATTATATGCTTTCTAGAGTAGACAGTTTTTATTAAATCTCAATGATAAAGCAAGGGGATCGTAAAAAATTTATTATTTAAAAAAAATTCAGAAATGCATTTATAGACGCAAAGAATACTAAATATGATTCTTCTAATCTTTCAAAAACGGTTCTTCGACTTCATCTCAGAATTTTAAAGATTAAGTACTGGGTCACGATAAGAGTATCACCTTGTATTTTTCTTCAGATCATGGCCAGACAAATTTTCAGGAAATCGTGTCATGAAAACCGTTGCCATCGGCAAACTTCTTAAAAGAAAGCTACAAAAACATTAAACAAGTCACATATGGACAAGGGCTGCTCATCTATGATTTAACTCCTCGAATGTGAAGAAAAATATCTTCTCTTGATCCTGCTGTGACATCAATGATGTCTCCGCAGCTGTGCGAAAATAAAAACCGTAAAACCCGTTTAACTCTATCTAATAAAGATATCCTTCATCCGTTCTGTTATTTTTCTATCGTTCTTTTTTTATTTTGACAGTTTATTATTTCAGATAGATTTATTACAGAATAATTTCCTAGATATTCAATGTAGACATTGTTACAGTTTGTAATTATTTTAATCACTTTGCAAATTATTATTCTGATGTAAAATAATCTCAGAAATCTTTTGCTTGCGAAATGAAATGTGATTAAAAATAAAGGCATATGGGTTCATTTTTTAATTCGGTTGCCAGAATATACAACTGCTCGAGAGAAAAAATAGGAAGAGGTTATTTCTCATAGTTATAATTTAGTTTTAAGTATTAGAATATATTTCATATAATATTCATGCTGACCTTTTTATGACATCTTTAGAAATACAAATCTATAGTGTCATCTTTTGTTATAAGAAACTTTGTGAAACTCGTCCTTATCTCTATCTAATCTATCTAATACTATAATACGAGGAATGGTTGCCAAGTCGAAAATCGCCCCAGAATTAATAAACTCCGGTAAACTTGGGGGTCTGGGGTTTTTGGCCACGAGGAATCGATTGGCGCCGGTTTTGAAGCGCTACGGTTGAGCAGTTCGGAGTTACAGATAGGATATTTTCAAACTTTATTAGTTCGCCCTAATGGCTACTTAAATTTTCAAGTGGTAACGTGCTGCCATCTATAGCCAATATGGCGAACTAATAAAGTTTTATGCTTATGCTGTTATAGGTTTATAATATGTTTCTTATGTATGTATATATGTTTGGTTTTTCTAAATAAATTTGTCAAAAATATTGAACTTCAACACACTTCCATCTTTACCTTTGTATAGAATAGTTCCCTTTCCAAACTCTAACTTTGTTTAGAATAGTTACAATGGTGCACTTTAACCGGTTATCTTTTCACCAATGGTTTCACAAATTTTCTTATGGCATGTATCGTTTTGATAAATCACAATTGAAAATTTAAATCTTCGAGTTAGCTTCGATGCCTGTTTTCTCCGAGCGGAGCTCGGTCACCCGCTGGTTAATATTAAAGATAAATCTGTGTGTATATATATATACATATGTGTTAGTGTCTGCGCTCTAAATACCAGACTGTTTTACCTATGTCTGCCAAATATGGAAAACATATAGCAGGGACGATAGAAATATGGGGTTTGGAGGACATTGAATTTTAGACATATTAATTTCAATTCCACTAAAATGGACCTAAATTTTAGAGTTTTTCTGTGATTATTACCGAAAATATTATTGCAAAGTAGTCGCAGTGGAGCCCTGAAATTTTCTCGCCTATTCTTTAATACGCTTGTCATGCGATACAACGCCAAACATGGGCCAAAATAGCTACGAAATATTAACTTTTGTTGCGAATTTAGCCCTATAGTGCCCTTTTTGGAGAGTATTTTGGCGATTAATTCTTGGCATGCCTTTAATGGCATCTCAAAAACGAATTTGTGTTTTAGATATGTTTTGCCCAACCGACTGAAACAAAAATTTCATATAAAACTGCATTTGTAGTCACAAAATCCTATACCAAATTTGATATCTTTATATCATTGCGTTTTTTAACTATCTTATTTACTTGTTTTTAAAAGTACAAGCCAACAGACAGTCAGCCAGATATTGTATTTGATTCAAAATTTGGCAGACATCTACAATTTGGATGTTAAATCTATGTACTGAATTTCATCCATCTACTTAGCGTTGTTTTACAAATATCGTGTTTACTTATATTCAAACAGGAGAGTAGACGGACTTCCTCGGAATAGAATTTACTCAAAATTTGATGGAAATCTGCAAATTTGGTGTCAATACCGTGCGCCAAATTTTAACATTCAGCTGAAAAAGTTTTGAATTTGAACAACATATGAACATTTTTTTAAATGTATTTTCCGAAATCAGGGAACTCTGCAATATAGAGGTTCATCATAATCTCGAATTCGAATGTTTTGACGATTATAATGCTTTCACTGTACTACATAAGTAAAAAAATTAAAATTAGAATCACATGAAATTTAAGATAATATATTTAAGTTTTTAATGGAACTATTATGGGACTGGTCTCCATTTGAAATATTCTTGTCTATACTTATAATAAAGCTCAATGTGTGTGTGTGTGTGTGTGTGTGCGTGTGTGTTGGCGCTTTACAGGCCAGACCATTGGACCTACAGCTACCAAATTTGGTACATGTATACCTTGGAGGTCGGGAATGTGCACCTCGGAGCCCTTTTTTCGAATTTTTAATTAGAATTTGAATTAATTAAAACTTAAGCGAAATGTCGACGGTTTTCCGTTATAACTTCCGAAAATATTATTGCACAAACATGATTTTTATAACCATTTAAAGATAAAAAATTTAGCTTTCGAACGGTATCAGTTTTTTTAATTTATAACGTAAGGACTTATTTTTAACGAATTTTTAAAGAAATATTTTAACCATAGTTTTATCTCGTGACTGGATTAAATAAAATAAAACAATGCCGGAAGTTCAAATAAAAAAAACTATCATCGCAAAATAAATCTAAAGAAATGCAACTTTTAACACGTGACTGGATAAAATAAAAGAAACATAAAATGTGATATTTTCTAAAAAAAATGCAAGGCAAAGGATTGTATGATCGTTTGCAATATCTAAATAATTACTTCCATAAATCTTCTTTACGGTAAACCTGATCGAATTCAGACAGGATATGCATTGGAATCCGATTTAATGGGATATTTCTATTATCGTTTGCAATATCTATATCATTAATTCAATATTTTTTTTTCATTATAAAATGTGATAGTTTCTAAAAAAATAAATGCAAAGCTAAGGTTTCTATAAAATCTGCAAGAGCACGTCAAAGGAAAAAATTAGGTTTTATCACCATGTTGCCATCATTTTGACGGAAGTTCAAATTAAAAAAATTAAAAAAAACATTATCACAAATTAAATTTGAAGAAATGCAACTTTTAGCACGTGACTGGATAAAATAAAATAAATAAAATGTGATATTTTCTTTAAAAAATGCAAGGCAAAGGATTCTATGATCGGTTGCAATATTTAAATCATTAATTGAATAAATTATCTTTATTTATACAGGATTGAATTTATATAGGATACGCATTCAAATTCCTTTCCAATGGCCAATTTGTAAAATATTATTAATAGGCATATATATTGTTTAATACTATTAATTTGATCTAAATGAATTAAATAATTACATTTTATGTAGTTGAAGTTAAACAATGCATTTATGAATAATGATTTATAGATTTCTTCATACTTTGCTCTGTGACCCATATTTTACAAAGTATTTTTATTAATATTTTAAATAAAAGTTGCTAGATCAATCAGTTTTCTAAATCAATCATTAAAACTGACTGATTTATAAAATTAAAGAATATTATTAGGAAAACGCTTTCTTTTAGAAATTTCAGTCCATCATCTTAAAGAAAATATTAATTTCAGGCTAATCAATGCTTGGAGTTACTTCAAGGCTAATGAATATGTGATTTAATTGAAAATGTTAAAAACCAGTTACTCATGGCGAACCAGCTGGTCGCCAAAGGCGGCTAGTAAAAAATAAAGATAATATATGTAAAACAATTAAAGCAGCAACGTTTTAATGTTTGAGAACAGGTGGACTTATGGATATGCAATCATATCTAAATGATTTAACTGTGATTAAATTTAACCAGCAGCCCCGATGAGTCAGTAAATATCCAAAGATGACTGATATAACAATACAGCAAAAGCGCTTCATACGCTTGAGTTTGTTCATCTGACACTTGAGAGTACATCTGATTACTAGTTCATTGATGGTGTCTTTAATTAACTACTTTGGCTTTTATAATTCAAGAGGCAATGAAATTTTATATTAACGCTATGAAGGCTCAAGGAAGTAATATTAGAAAATACAATAAAAAAAGTACAATCTATCATCTCAAATTTCAAAATATCATGTGAGAACATTATTATTTTTAAATCCTTATTTATCTTAATTAATTTAAGTCATTAAAATGTTTTAAACAATCAAGAGACTTCTTTTTCAGTCGCTACTCTTTTCCTTTCTCTCTCTCTCTCTCTCTCTCTCTCTATATATATATATATATATATATATAAATTTTTATACTTAGAGCTCGATCGATTTTGAGATTAAAAAAACATTCTTTTTTAAAATATCAATGGATGCACAGTCTCATACCCTCGTGATTGTTTCAAACCAGTTCAAACTGGTTAATGACTTGAATAAATTAAGACATTTCGTAAATATTCAGAGAATGAATCATTTGGAAATCAAGCTGTAACTTTAGTTAATGATAAATCACCAAATGTAAAACCTTCTGCATTATTTTCTAATAAGCCTAAAAGCGAAAACTGGATGCTCAAAAGTGATTAATCCTCATTGTGTTGCCTACGCCTTTTGAGGCAAGCAACATCATGTTTTCATAAGATAAAAAGATTTTACGGAGAAAAAGGGAAGACAATAAATTGTATTTATTTTGTGTAGTAAGCTGAACAACGTTTGAAATTATTACAAGTTATTGGTAAATTTCAGAATAAAAATCAAATGATTTTCAAAAGCGAGCCTCATAAATTTCTTTCATTAGTTTACTCTAGAAAATGCTGTTCGGCTAACAAATATTCACTTTTTTCCTTTTTGCTTTTTTTTGACAAGTAAGTAATATTTTTAGAATCTTGAAGTAAGACGTAAGATTCGCCCAAAATACGATGTAATGAAAAAGTTTTTCCTAGGAAATACGAATATGAAGGCTCCAAATGGTGGAAAAGGGCCCCAGGGTTTGGTAATTTACGGGACGGAACTCAATAAAACTGGAACGTGAATTTGTTGAGATAGCTTATTTAATGTTTCACGTTGAAGATAAAAAAGTGGTGCAGAAGATGCTACTTTGAAATTCATCTTGCTTTTAGGGAATGTGTAGTAAAATATCACAGTCTTATAAATGGATGTATATTAGTAAACATATCTCAAAAAATAATAACTTAAGTAATAAAATGCGTAATTACAAATAACTTTCTAAAAAGCAGATTTTAGCATATCGAGCATAAAAAAATGAGCAACTGAGCTTTAGAGATAATTTTATACAAAATAGTAAGGAAAGGGCAAATTCTTTCTTGGCACAATTTAAATAATACTAAATAATGTAACGAGATATTTTTTAATTATAAAGTATCAGAATTTCTCAGAATTATAAAATATAAAACTTGCAATTGATAACTAATTAGATCTGTTGCTAGATTAATGCTCTAAAACCAATTTAAGCAATACTTAATTTAAATTGAAATAAATTCGATTGTAAGACATTTATAATTAAATGAAAGCAAAAAAAAAAAAATCAAAATATCACAAAAAAAGCCATTAACAATTTTCTAATTTGCTCGTTGATTAATCCGGACCTGATTTTGAGCCATTGTTAAATATTTAGAGAAACAACTTCCATTAAGCAATAGATAAACCAGATTATTTTAAGACATTTATTTTAAATTAAAAGTAAAATAAAGCTAAATTCTCTTTTAGATCTTAAGTCAAACGAATTAAGTGATTGAATGTCCATGATTATTTAATACCAGGATTGTCTCGATTTAAGACATTTTAAAATATATTAAACAGCACAGTGAAGATATTTATCAACTAATATAAAAAAATATAATATTTTAGCTATAATATTATTAAAAAAAACACATCCATTTCCCATAAACCTTTGATTCACACTTTTCAGTGTTAAAGTTTTGAGAACTTGAGCTTTCCAATGAAAATGAACGAAACAACCAGCATCCAAGGCATCAAAAAAGATATCAATAATGAGGGTTAAAAAAAT
Organism: Argiope trifasciata; assembly: GCA_026543055.1. NCBI lineage: Eukaryota > Metazoa > Arthropoda > Arachnida > Araneae > Araneidae > Argiope > Argiope trifasciata. The sequence goes on along the minus strand of JAPMOQ010029703.1, from coordinate 4,669,302 downwards.
GTATTTCGTAAACACTTCATTCACAAGTGAAAGCAATTACGTCACTCATTTCCAAAATTATCAAAAGAGAATACCACTTACTCCACAACCCTGATCTTTCCTCTTTTTTTTCTCGCGAGATTTCGCGGTTTTCTGGTCTTCAACTTCTTCTACTGCCATCGGAAAATCCTCGCAACCTAGTTGTCATACAGCGGTACTGATTTAAGGACCTACGAACAGAGGACCCGGGGTGGTCATGTGACATCCGTCCGCAATCTGACACCAAACGATTCTGGACGCATTTGTGGCCTCCGCTTACACTTTATTTTCTTTTCCCTCTTGTCGTTCTTGTACTTTTTTTTCCACCCCTAATTTGAAGAGGACCGATACAGATCGTCTTCACCAGATTCGAATGCCTCGACCAAACAGCCCACGCAGTTAGTCGAGTTAATGCCTCGACTTTTTTTTACCGCGCTCAGTGGGAATTTGGTGTGATCCAATTGGCGGTGTGACGAAAGCATCCGAGAGCGATAGTGTCTCGTTTTTGTTTTCATGGAATCTTATTTTTTTTTTCCTTTCGTTAAATCGCGGGAGATTGTGTAGCTGAAATTCTTAATAAACATCGCGACTAATTGAAGAAGAGCTAATCTTAAAGAGGAGTGATTATGAAAGAGTTAAAGCCTCTTGACCAGATGATGATAAGAAAGCGGAGTTGATACGAACAAAGAAAGTTCATGTTTTCGCTACATCGTTGGTTTACAAACGGCATATCCAACAGTTATAAAACTCTCAGCTTAATAAAGAGGTTTATTTTGTTGGAATTTTAATGCACAAAATATTTTTTCTTACATCTATCTGACAGAATGTTACTATCACGATGGATTTATATATTTTGCAAGCCCTAGCACAAATTTGGCTGTGGTGAGGGGACGAAGACTAGAATTTTTTTGGAACATTTTCAAGGCTTTGTACTCGAGCTTATTAATCGAGCATAATTTAAATTTTGAAAAAATTATTCTAATAACATTCTTAACACAATAGTACACAATGTAGCTATTTATCTATGTTTTTATTTCCATTTTTAAGCTTCATATGATTATTTCACAAGATAATAATGATTATTCAGAAATCATTTCTTAAATAATTAATTTTTTATAATATAAGCAATAGAGGTATTAGAATGAGATTTGATTTGGAAAATACTATAATGTAAGAATAATTTTATCATTAATGATATCATAAAAATATTTTTTGTATTGTAAGAAGTATACTGATAAAAAGGGACTTTTATTTTTGTTGTATAATTATTATAATAAAAAGTTATGCATACTAAGGTTAATTCATCAATTCATTGCTCGGATAAATAATGACGATGCTTTGTATTTTTTTTAAAATATGAAATAATTTAATATTAAAAAAATAATTTACCTTACAATGAAATGAAATTCAAATTTTGTACTTTTTTCATTATTATGCACAAAATTATTTTCAAAATAAATTTTGCATTTTTAATGCATATCGTATTAGATACAAAACTCTTAAAAGTTATTTATAAATTATAGTAACTTATATAAGTATTAAATTAAAATCAATCAAAATTATACATTTTTGTATACTGAAGGGTAATTAAGCGGACCCCGAGATTTCTATTGACTAAACGCTCTTACAGATATTTATCCGGCTCAGCCTTAAACAGTGCACGCTATGCAGTTTTCCTATCTTCTTGATATGAACACTTTAGGTTAACATTTCGGAACCTTTTTGATATGCTTTACTTTAGATTAATATTCTATTTTATTAATTTCATGAATACACATTTGTTTTTATTTACCTGTTATGACTTCACACTGTTAAGAATATATATATATATATATATATATATATATATATATATATATATAAACCTCGAAAAAATAAGAAAGCATCAAACGAAAAATTTGAAAGTAAATTATATTAAACTAAAATAAATGCTTTGCATTGCCTTAATGTTTTACCCATAGTCATTCCTTTTAGATACGGAAGACAGTCTCTGTCCTTTTGACAAGGTAGAAATTTTACTCCTTGATTCATATAACGTCATTTATAGAATATAAGAAATTTCTTTAATAGCTTCTTTAATATTCAAAATATCGGCATTCTGATCCCTGAGCTTTTTAAAAATTTCCCTTTCCCTCCAAAAATTGCCAAAATTGACAACTTTCCTTAAAATGACTCCAGATTTTAAAACCTTACATCTCGGTAATGGGAAGAAGAGGGCAAATTATGTATGGGACAAAAATTATTTCACTATGCTCTTTGGACTGCTATTTATTTAATTTTTTTTATTATTACTCTATTAGTATGTTTGAAAAGAAAGAACGCCCAGTTTACGGAACAAAAGTTTGAAAGCCGACGTCCTGCATATATCCCTGTAATCTGGGCGTCCCGGGTTCGAGTCCTGGTTCGGGCATAGTTGCGCTACCCTGTGAGTGCCCTCTTCCTATGAGCTAGAAGTCAGACTTTTGCCCCCTGGTGCTCATGGACTTTTATCCTCTGAAGCTACTGCAGTAACTCGGCTTAAATCAAGACTTCGTAGAGGGCTTGTCTGAAAGCCACGAACAACAAAGCTAAAAAGATTTTCCACTTTAGCAGAAAAACCGTAATGAATTACCATCTATAAATAGAATGATGTAGTCTTGAGAAAACTATTAAAACTATTCGGTAAAAGAAAAAAAAAAACATTTTTCCGTTAAAATTTGAAATAGAGTATTGCCACCTAGAAGATCGCAGTTTCTTAACTGTCATTCTACGCAAAGTCATTCAAAGAATCGCGTTTGCACTTATATTTCCTCTTAGCTTTTAATAAACCTCAACACAGCATTTAATCTATCTTTATGATTAATTGTAACTTCGCGGACTTCAATTAATCACGGGTTCGTTACATGTCTTAATGTCTCTGTCATTGTTAGCAAACTGAAGTATGTATTCATTTATTAATTTACACTGATCCCAAACACTCATCCCTTCGCTGCAATTCAAGACATGTCCTTACATTCCTGGTGAAATTTTTTAAAGTGCTCATAAATAGTAATATTTTTGGAATTTTACATAAAATAGATTGAAAAAAACATCGGTGGAACCAAAATATTTCAGTTAAATGACAAGTTTTTTAATTAGAAAAATTGTGTCCTTTTTTTTCTAAAGTTGATAAAAGAGGTATAAAACAAAAGTCTTATTGCCTTTTTTGAAATATATCAAATGATTTTTTCAACATTCTGCAGTCAGTTTCAGAAATATGTAACATAGATTCAGAATTTTGAAAAACGGGTTGTATTTCTAACCATTCTTTACATGTTCGATTTATATTGATAAATAAAGTAAAATTTTCGATTTTTCACCTTATGAAGCATTAAAAAAGAATATTATTAAATGAGAATATTAGAATATTTCTAAATCCTTATGACTATTTTGAATCTGTATAACTCATTAGAATATTTCTAGTTTCTAATTCTCTAGTTTGGAGGGTACAGAACACATTGCAAAATTGTCACAAAATATTTGACATTATTCTTCATTCAAAAAATAGGCCAGTACATATTTTTTGTTTGAAGAATATGTATTCGATTTTAAAAGGTGTTTTTTTTTGTATGAAAATATCAAAGAGTAGAATCCATGAAAGTAGCTTCTAAAGATGCTGTCGTGGCTGGTTCGTGAGTGCTTAGAAATGAGTAGTCAAATAGAAAAACTTAACAAATTTATATCAGATTCGTTGGAGTTACTCTAGTTGGAGCTCAGTAACTCCTTCTCCAAGAGCTAACACTCGAATGAACTCTCTCTTAATTACATTCGCGCTTGTTGCCTAGCGCCATCTATCAACATTTATTTAATAACGCTTCAAAATCCAATCACTGTAAACTAGCGCCATCTATGAACGCTTATTTCTTAACGCTTCGAAAATCCAATCACTACAGATGCAATACAGCATTAAAACATATGTAAACACAAATATAAACTTCCCACAATATAGGACAAGTAAGAAAATTTGTAAATGTTTTATAATAAACATGGCTCAAACATTAAGAATATTAAATTTTAAAAAATCATAATTTTACGAAAAATTCACTTTTTAACTTAGTCATCTACTATAATTAAGTTATGCTAATTACCCTGGATTACTAATAATATAATAATTAGTTAGTGATGTGTTTCCAATCTTTTATTGATCTATACCAACATCTGAGGCTCGATCTATTTACAAACATAATTACAGAATAAAATACTTAATAGCATATATCTTTTATCATAATGCAATGATTTCAATGATCCTGCAACTTCTGTCGGTATCCAGAAATTCATCACAAGTGTCAAGTACCTTTCGCAATTCTCATAAATCGCCTCCTAGAAGGATATCTAATCGTATTCGAGCATTGTTCTGTCGCTTTGAAAACTCATCTGCTACTCAAAGTAACTTGCAGGATTCAAGGTCGTATCATACAATAAATCTCTTTAGCAGAATCACTGTTTCGTATAAAATTTCAGCTCTATTTCCATTCATGTCAGCATGGTAACATTTTGCTCATGAAAATTGCTTTGATCGAGATACACATCTATCAATGCATGTGTAATTAATTTATGCATATTAACTTCTGAATGTTAAAATTACCAATTGTATTTGCGTATACAGCTGCTATTTGTCGGCATGGTAAAGAACTAATTCCAAAACTTTATGACAAACATGATAAATTCCGAAATTATCATTTCATTTTATCTGACATCACGAAATAGACATGATATTGGCATAGAATGATCTCTTCCCCTACGTTAAATGATCTTATCAAAATGGTTTCCTACAGAGAAAACAATCATATTTGATTCAATTTGCCTTTCTAAGGTTGTGAGTATGGCTGGCAAAAATGTTGACATTGTATAATGCTATAAGATTCTTTCTGACAATAAAGATGGCAAATGATGTCAGGTGGATTAACTAGTGAAAAAATGATATATCTCAAATTAGTGGCCAGGATGTCGTTTATATATTGCAGGACTTATCGGTACCCTCGTTCTTTAGGCCCTCAATGAGCATCCAGAAGAATATAATTAAGTAAAGCATGCTGAAAAAAATTAGTGGTCCCAAATGGATAATTAAAATAAATTAATTGGAAAGTGTTTTAAAATAGTGTGAGAGCAATCTATATCAGAGCTGTTTTACTAGTAAATGAGGAAAAGATCTTTGGTATAAATTAATTACTGTTTGCAATTGCCAATTTTATTGTTAAAAATCACATACAAAGCTTTATTTTTCTAATTCCTATTCAATTCACAAAAACAGCTGGCTCCAAAATCGATGCACATAGGAAATCACGAACAAATAAAATATCACATGATAAACATCCTTCATAAAGCTGATAGTATATTTGAAATAATATCTTTGCACAAGCAAGTGTTTAAACTTCTTGTTGATGGATTTCTTTCAAAATTGGTCAATATTTATAGTTTTGATTTTAAGACAACAACCTTAGCATATGATTGATGACATTTGTTTAATGGTAGCTTTCAAAATCAACCACATTTCAAAAGTGCTTTCATTCGAATTCAAGTTAGTCTAAAAGAGAGAATTCATCAAACTGTGAAGGTCAATTTCAACGGCCCCCCTCCTTTTTCCCATTTCGCATAAGAAAGAGAGTAAAAGCAGTTGAAATATTAATGATTTTAAAATTATTCAAACAATACTTCTCTCATAATTTATCTGAAAGAACAAAATTCATGCTTTTATTATATATTGTATACTTTCATTATATATTGCTTAACCTTATCTCTAAGAGGAATATTTGAAGTGGAAGATATCATGATTGATTATAAAATTTTATACTATTATTCATTGGTGATTTATTTTAATATTACATTTAATATTTACTGGTATATACGTATTTTATATCGCAACTGATAATAATAGTTTACTTTTCATTGCTTTTCAAAAAATGCCATATATTATTTCAGAAATACGCCTAAAAATATATTAAAAATGGCCTATATAACCATTTCTATATATAACCTATATAATATAAATAATATGTAATTTTAATAAAATAATGAACAATACTAGCATTCAATAAAAATATGAAACAGAGATTTAGCATTAAAATTTCATATGCAACAATATGAATGATGATGACTTCCTTATAAAAAATATTCAATGCAGAGGGACTCTTATTGTTTTGTGTTTGAATGCAACTTATATCTAATCAATAAAACGTTTCCCTAGCATGTGATGCATTTTTCATACATGTAGTCAGCTCATTCATTAACGCACACAAAGTAGACTTAAAACAGTATCTATGACTATTTATCCAGGAGATACTAAGACACAAGGAGCAATGTTGGAAAAATGAGATATATTGTATTAGATATATTTAGTACGCCTATTAATAGCTGCTAAATACTTCAGAAAATCTCTGATATAAACTTAATTATTGTATGAATATAGTGAGCAAAACCATGAGAAATCGTATAAATGAATTATATCTGAAAAAGTAAACCCATTTCTTTCTGAATTGTGTTAAAAGATTCTCTTTCTTTTTTTGCTTAGAAATAATTTATACCCAATGGTAATCAATGCATTTGTTAAACATACTCATTCATATAAGGAAGGATATTTGTAGTTATAAAAAATGATAATCTGAGAATGAAAAATGATAAGCTTGAGAAAGTAGTGCATGATTTTCAGGATGACACAGTTCAGTTGGTCAAATATTTTATACGATGCATTTAACTTTCTCGACTATATTTGATAGAACATATCCAAAAAAGATCCTGAAGCATAGGAGCCTTGAAAAAAATTGTCAGTTTTAATATTAAAGGGAAAAACTGTAAAGTACATATCAAAACAAAGCTTTTACAGAGGAAATGAGTAAAAATTCTATGTAAAACTGTAATGTGAAACAGGAAAGAAACGAACACAAATTATAAAAGAAAAAATCACTGCAAATATTAACCAAAAGGGCTTTGAGGCAATACAGAATTTCAGAGTAAGACATATGAAATTTGATTCTGAAAGAAAAATATGAAACTATTTTTGGATACTGAGATAAATCACACGCCGCTTTCGTTGTAAGAGCCTTTATTGATTCTACAAATATCCTCAAAGTGTCAGTTATATTCAAAACAGTACGCCAATCATTTGCGATAGCTGTCAGACAGTTTAGTAATCTATGATAATCTTGTCTGGTTGTTTTTAAACTGAAATAATGTGTGTACTGTCAAAATGTATAAAATTTTGCCAAGTAAAGAATTTTCTCCTGTAATTGGCGTGTTAGTTTTGCATTTTCTTCCATCTTACAATTCATTCAAACTGTATGTGTTTCTTGACTCTGTTTTGCCTTTGAACGTTCTATATTCCCAAAAAATTAGTAAGTAGAAATTCGAATTTATATCCACTTTGTGATGTATCATATCACTGTTTGCTGGAAAGCTTGATAAAAAGTTTTCCTAAATGAAAGAGTGATTTTAGATTTATATTTGATTGATTTGTAAAGCATATCCGGTAATATATCTATATCCATATCATATATTACGTTTGGTAACCACAAAGTACGATGCAGTCAAAAAACATACACTCAATGATTCTTTGGTTAAATAAATGCTCCGTCTGCAAACATTCTAATATACCTCTAGACAGACTTTTGAAACAGATAATCCACTAAGTGTTTAGCAAAAGCTCTGCTGCACACAGCCAGTTTCATTTATTTTGAAGGAGATTTGGATACATGGTGCTTGTGCGGAATGTTATTTCATTATATCTAATTAGCATCAACAGGCTCTTGGAGCTAAATACTCCATGAAGAAATGGAGCATGGAAATGAATATTAAAAGGTGTTTTGACACTATCCTCGAATGATCAAATTTTTCAGACACTCAATAGCTACCCTTTATTACTAATTCCGTTTATGCAATTTTTCATGCATTTTATTTATTTATTTATTGAAATCTACTAAAACCTAAAAGTGTTGTTAGCATACTTAGAATCTTCTAGAACTCAGCTTATATAGCATTATCATTATCGCAATGATAATACCTGATATGGAAATAGAAATCGCCTCACGCTTAATGTGTCAGCAAATGCAGGGTCACCACGGCGCCCCACATCAGACGGGGGCTCCAAATCGAAAAGTATTATGGACGAAAGTATCTAGGCGCTTCTACGCGTGGTTCCTAATTACTAAAGTAGTAAAACAGACGGGACCCGGAATAAGTTTTTGCTCCTCTCCCCAATTAGCCAAGTCGAGGCCAGAGTAAATGTGATTTACAAGGATGTATAGTCATCATTTGGTTATTTGTGAATAGGACTTGCTTTCATACTTTTGCCTAAGGGCAGAATTATTATTCTTATGTGCATCAAATATAATTCTACACAGAAACTAATGGACACCTTTTAAATTGCACTAATGTACCCACTACAATAACTATCTTAATTTCTATGACTTTATTAAAATATCCTTCATGGCGATCAAGTCAAACATTATACCAAGTGAAACATAGAACGCAAATTATAGCTCCATGCCATTAAGAGAAAAAGCACAAAAGAAGAATGAGCTGTTATCCTATCCATGCAAAATTCCGACTAACTCAATCTGAATTTGGAAGAAACCCAAAAATGTGGTGTAAAAATAATTCACTACAATTCATTGGTTTAATTACTGGAACAATATTTACAAAACTGCAAATTAGCAAAATTAATTATGGAGAACAGTTTGTCGTGAGTCGTAATAAATAAAAGTATATTACAAAGTTACTTAATAACCCGAGATAAATCATTAACATATTTATTAAGCTAAAATAGAGTTGAATTGTGAAACTAAACACATTTTCGAGCCATTAAATAAGACTGAGATGGATTTATCAATTGTGATTTGAAGAATTAATTGTTAAATTTCATGAAAAAAAATAATTTAGTGGCAGTAGAATAGTGAGATGATTTAGAGGTATTTCAAACAATTTTTAATTAATTACTTGCGAATTTTTCTTTTAATTTCTGAAAACGTTTATTCTAAAATTATTTTTAATTTATTTAGGAATTTTACTAAAATTTTTATTTAGAAATTTATTTTTCTGCCAAAATTTTTATCTAATTTAGCTATACGTGCAGTAACTATTTTTGTTCAAAGATCAACAATTAGGAATAAAAAGAGCCATATGTGGTTCCGCGGCCGTTTATGGATGATCCTTCCTGTGATTAGTTCCGCTTTTAATTCATCGACAGATACCAAACTACTTCACAGACACATAAATTCCAAAAATGTGTTTTTCAATGAGTGCTTCTGAAACAGGAAAATTTATTAAGGCTTAATTTTTTTTCGAATTACAATATTTTCTCTTTTTAAACTTCGTGAAAGGAAAGAAACGAGCACTCATCCATGAAATTGATTCTTCCTATTTTCTTAATGGTCTTCTTATGGATGACTAGATTGCCATCGTCTTAAAAAAATGCTGAATTTAAAACTTCCACATGAGTGTACTCCTGAAAATATGGAGATTCAGTGAATCCCGTCTGAATAAAAGTGGCTATCAATTATGAAAGCGATATGCCAGTCACACAAAATTTCTTCAATTTCCGTCAGCGATTAATGAAAGTAATGAAAAGTAATTTAAATCAAAATTGTTAAACTAAAAATAAAATTAATGCAATACTGGTAAAAGCATGCAAAAAATATATGCTATTATAAGATGTTGATAAATGTTGCCATTTACGCTTTATTCATTACATACGCAATTTTGAGCTGCAGTTACTCATTGCCTATATTCTCTAGATCATAGTTTATTACCTTGAAACAGATGAAGAAAATCCAGAGTTTTTGTGCACGCAATATCAGCAATATACATTTTATGTGCAACCTTAAATCTTTTTTAAGAAATTGTTTTATATTTTCTAAACTGTGATTAAATTTTCTCCTTCTCCTACAAGGCAATAGATGGATTTTATATAATCATTATGCACTGTTAAAAGGCAACATATACCATTACAAGCAATGATGGTGTTATTGCTTAAAATGACGGCAATATAAGTCAGCAGCAATACAGTAAAATGCAGCAACATATACCTTTATAAACAATATGTGCAGCAGCTTAAATCTCTTACAAAAAGAAATTTTAGATACACTGAAACATGTTTTAGACGGAAAATAATTTTTTTATGTTTAATAAAGATTTGATATATAGAATAGTCGAACTCCGCCTTCGCTCTCAAAAAAGAACAACAAAAAAAAAAAAAACAGGAAAGAACATTTTTGATGGTTTTTATTTTTTCTATATAAATTAGCTTTTTATTTAAAAATACTGAATTTAATGATTTTGTAGCTATTCTGTGAGTTGGTAATTTATAATGTAACATCAAATATTTTACTTTAAAAATATTCACAGAAGTTTGCTGCTTTTATAAATAAACTTTTGGAATTTTTTTCAGTCGACTGCAAATTTTTAAATATTTTTCTTTATAACGAATAACAGTTCTTATTTCCCATTATTATCTCACAGTTAAAAAATATTTTTCCAAATGGACATTAATTTAAAGTTTGAACCGAAAAGTTTGAAAAAAAAAATCAATGTAACTTCACCATACAGAAAAAGATTACATAATGTACTGATTATCTAGAAAACTGAAATAACACTTCAGCGTACAATATTTCGATTGAAATGAGTTTTTCACTTTTGTTAATCAGTTTTAAAAAACAGACACAATTTACAGAAGAAACTTTAAACAAGAAAAGCTTTGTTAAAATGTATACATACAATTCATAATCTTTGGATTATCACAGAATCATTTCTAGATTTATTTTGTTCTTTGGTCTGATATTTCTGACGGCATTTCTTTCACTTGATAAGTTAAGTTCCTTGCAAACTATGCATAAAAATAATAAACTATGATTAAAAACTGGAAGGCGGGAGATAAGACGCCTTTAACAAAAACAAAACATGCGTTGCATTTTGACTATGAAATCTTTTAGCTATAAGATTTCAAAAATTAAGTTGAAAGCTATTAGCAGCCCAAAAGTTATAAATACTTAAAATTTTTCATAGTACAAGTAATAAAATGAAAAAAAATTATAAGTACTTTGAAATACTGAATAAGATAATAAAATTATTTTAATATTATTCATTATTAATAATATGTAAAACTAGAACAAGTTACCAAAAAATTTTCCAAAACAATGGGAAAATCATATATTTCTTTTTTAAGTGTAAGACATAAAAAAATGAAATTATATAGAAAGTTTTTTGAAATTTTTTCCTTGGAACTCGAATCATTTTACTTTTAAAATGGATTAAATTAAATAAAACGATGATAAAAATTAAAAATTATGTGTTTTATATATTAATTATTGTATTATTTTTTCATAGTTTTCTCATTTAAACAATATCTTTTCAGGAGCAACGAATTCAAAAAATGTTTGACTAATTCATTTCAATTCAAATAATTTTCTCATTTTCAAGGCACACCAGGCATAATATATATAATGGAAAGATAATAAGTAAATATCCTGCTTATATCCAATGCTAAATTATTGCAGTCAGCAACACTTTCCTGCAACGCATCACATTCATCCCTGCATTGGTCGTTGGAGCGTTAAAGAGTTCTATTGTTGAGCTTCATAGAGAAAGAAATAATGCTCTCATTTCGGGTTTTTTTTTTTTTTGTAATTTGCTTTTTGTTTGTGGAATTGTTAAACCTCCAAATTATTCGTCTAATGCAAGTGCCATATGATGACGACGTTCATCACGAAGATCCACAAGTGTACAGAACGCTTCAAAAAAGAAAATAATTCTTTAGGTGACGACAAAAGACCGAGCAGGCCATCTACATAGATGGCTGTGGCATTACGCTGTGCATTCAGCAAAAATATTAGCATAAGGTCAAAGATGTGTCGAACAACAATGGTATGCAAGTTATTCCTGGATTTACTAAAGGTCTACAATTTTATGTGGAGGAAGGAGGATAAATCTTTTATCGAGATTGCATGAATAGTATGCGAGAATACTTCGAAGAGATAACCACTGCTGATTATAAAATCTGGTAAAAGGACGAGTGGAAGCCCATAAAAATGTAATCAGTCAGCATCAAACTTTCTTTCAAATAAACAATCATTTAGCAGAAAATTTTCTTGTAAACAACTGATAAGATGATAGAAATGATCGAACGGAATGAGTATAAATCCTGTAGATATAAAAATGTCTTTCTTGCAAGAATATTAAACTATATTTTCTATGATTAATTATTACTCTTGCACAAAAACTGATCCAAAGAGTGAAATATGAATAAGGACCATGCGTTTCAGATATGTTTTTGTACAATATCTGATTTGTCACTCTTTATTTAATAATATTTAAAGATTCCTTATTTGAATTTTATGAAACTGAGTTATTACAAAAATATTTCGAAAAACACTGAAATTCTCGATATACTCAATAAATTCCCTATTTCACATTTAAAAGTTTAAAATTTTAAATTTTAAAAGATAGAAATCTTATGTAAAAAGACAAAATTCGTGTCAAAGTCTTACATTTCGTAACAATTCGTTCCAATGTCATTCAAGACATTTACGACTTTTCTCAAAGTCAATAGTTTTATGCAAGGGAATCTATCTTCTCAGATAAGACTTTATTAGGAAATACACAAGATAGTTTTTTAGAGGTGGAGGGGGGGGGGGGTAAAGTACTCACATTCGTTTGCGACTGAAAAAAAAAAAATCAGTTTTTCTGGTCAAGGCTCTGTAAGTATGAAATGATTTCAAGAACCTCAGAAGACATTTTCATTCTTCTTTTAGAATATAGGAATATTTTAAATAGGATATATGCTTATTTTAATTATATTTTTAACAGTAACATAATGTTGAATTAACAGGAACTATGATTCAAGAATATAATTTAGGGCTACTTCATTCATTTAGAATTTATGATAAAAAAGCTCTTATTACGTTACTCTGTGCAAAATCATGGACGTAACAAAAAATTAAATAAATAAATAAAAATAAAAATAATAAAAATATAATAATTAAATTCTTAAAAACAAATTTTATTAACACATGAAGTAATATCTATAAAAATATTAATAAAAGTTTAAAAGTTAAAACCCTAAAATTATTTATTTCTAAAAACAAAGCTGAATAATTTTTCTAGTTATGAGTATTTTAAGATGTAATTAAATTTTTCGAACATTATACTATGATTTAACAGTTGATTTAAATTTTCATAACTATTTGCACCGATAGTACTATATAAAGTGTTTAATTTTTTAAAAAAAATTTCTCAATATTGGCGATTTTTTAATACTCGATCATGTAAATCTAGATCCTAAACCTGAATCATAAAGTGATTACAAAAATTATTTTATAAAATCAACCAAGTTATAAAAAATATTTTTAAATCCTATTTAAAATTTTCCCACGTTCTTTAAAAATAATTGTGATTGGTTCTGGTTTTCTTATAATATTTCCTAAAATCAGAATAATTTGAGAAGTTATCTATAATTATCTACAGGTATCTTTATCTGTTCTAACTGTAAGTAAAGATTCAGGATAACATATGACGATCTTCAAAAATTAGAAAAAGAGCTTGACAAAATTCCTTCAAAGCTTCACTTCCGGATGTTTAAAATGTTTACAAAATATCCCTAATTATAATTCATTTTCTTAACTTTTACAAGGTACAACACATTTTATTCAAAAACTAATGTAGTAGTACTGGTTCAAAACAAGATGCAATGAAAAAGTTACTTCTACTAAAAATGTAGCAGAAGGGTGGAAAAGCATCCCAGGGCTTAGAAATATAAAGAAGGTAACTATAAAACAGGAACGTGAATTTACGAGATAACTTATTTATAAGATTTCAAGAGAGATAAAAAAAAGGTGTCTTAAAGCCTGAATTTTATCTTACTTTTTGATCATGTGTTATGGAATACCATATATAAGCAAATGCTTGCGATTTATGCAAAATTGCGTCTTGGACAATAAATTGCGTCTTGATCAATAAAAGTAAATTTAAGATAAAAGGGTGTGGTAGAACAGGACTTGTTATCTGTATAAAAGACATTGCATACAAGCTCACGATTCATGCTGTTTGATGTTTGATCTAAAGTAATACTAGTTGTTATAAAAGTTTTTCTCGGAAATTCTGCTTGGTTCTTGCAATAATTAAGAACAAAATGTCAGCAAGACATCATTTGAGTTCATACGATGGTTCGTCGACGAGCAGTTAGGCGATTGAGAGCAGGTCAAAGTGTCACCACTGCAGCTTCTGCAACGGGAGTATCAAAGACTGTCAACTCGCGTTTAAAGATGTCTGTTGAAGATGGAAATGCTTTGCAAAAGCACGTCGTGGGTCGCCGTAGGAGCACCACACCTTTAGAGGATCGCTATTTAGCCCTCGTGGCAAAAAGGAACAGAAACTCAACTCCTAGGCAGATAGCTGCTAACCTTGAAGCCATTAAATGTAAGCATGTTTCTGAAAGAACCATCTCATGGCGATTAAATGAAGGTGTGTATGCATGGAAGTCTGTTCATTGCATACCCTTTCAGCTACACCACTGCCGTGAGAGACTGCGCTGGTGGGATATCTAAAATCGATATAGACTGATTTTCAAAAACTAATCTCATTTCAGTGTGGCAAGTGTTTCTGCCCGCCAATTATTGTGGAGAGAGCGTGGAATACATTATGCACAACATTTTGTTAGTGAACGTGATCAGTACGGCCCAGGTGTGATGGTGTGGGAAGACATCATGCACAATGACAGAAACCGCTTCACATCTTTGAGGGAGAAAGGGTTACATCACAATGGCATTACAGAGAGATTACTTTGGAACATGTCCTTGTTTTTAGGGGTGTTGTAAGTTCAGACTTTTTATTTATGAACGATAATGCGCTGACACTCAGAAGCGTTGAGGTATCGGGCACACTGAAAAGTGAAAATATTATCCGTATGCAATAACCTGCTTACTCCCTCGATCTAAATCTCCTTGCGCATGCCTGGATTGCTCTTGCCAGGGATGCTTCACAGATAACCATCCCTCCCCGAACAGTGTAAGAGAAAATAATCAAATCGCCCTAATTAAAGAGAAAGTGGGACAAGATCTTCCAAGCATTCTTGAATAGTAGAGAGCATGCAGAACAGAGCCGTGTTAGTGTCTGTGATCATCACACATCTTACTAAGGCACTCATTTTATATCATTTTGACCTGAATATCAATTTTTGGAGAGCTGTTTGGGAATCTTTCAAGGAGTATCTATTTTTAGGTTTTTAATTCTTCGATGTGTTCATATCTGCACCATTTTGCACTATAATAAATGCACATCCTCCCTACTAAATATAGTTTCATTTCTTCAATCATTTCCTACACTTAATTATTCCGAAAAATGCATTTGCTTCGTAGCAGTTGTCAAGCAGTATTGTTAAATGTCAATTATGTTTTAAAAACTTTAAAATAGTATATCGTTTTGAAAACATATAAACTCAGGACATGAACAATTGAGGAAAACATTTAAAAAATCTAATTTTTTAAATCAATATTTCCAAAAAAAATGAATAAAATCAAATAAAGTGCGGGAAAATCTAATTCAGTGAAATATTTTTTAAAAAATATTTTAATTACAAGAAAATATTAATGGCAAAATATAAATAGCACAGATGACCATCAACTATCAGATATCCTGAATATAAATAGCTCGGGCCAATCTTTTGTACCTCATGAGCTAGGATTGATAGTTGTAAAACTTCGCTTTATAAAACTGTTTTATTGTAACAAAACTCCAAAATGTTGTACAACGTTTGCTTTGTGAAGTATTTAATAACATTAGATTGCATTTATGTTATTTAGAGACTTGCTATAATTCTAAAATCTATCTGAAGAAGTCATATTTTCACTACATACAATATGCAACAAGTGAGCACGATTCCGCACGTTGTGCCAACATAAGGAGAAAATAATGTTACATAACTTGAATAACAAGATTTATAGAAGCAAATATTGTTACCTCGTAATTATACAATTTGAAATTGTAATCAATTATAAATTATTTAATGCTGATTTCCGTCTCTGAAAAACATATGGTTGGTGCGCAGAATAAAAATATTATAAAACGTGTAAATTAAATCTATAAAGATTTAAGATAATGAGTAGAAATTTATTTTAAATTCATATTTAGACACCACTCAAATTTAGCTGGAAAGCCAAAAAATAACTGAATGACAATTTAATACTAAATCTAATATATCGCATTCTTTTTGCTTTGGGAGTTTTTACAAACTATCTGACTATCTAAATATTGTTGGTTTTGATTTATTATTTAGATTATTTATTATGATTTAATTTTAGTATTTTTATGATAATTTATTATAAAGATTTATAATAGCTTTTCAGACTGTGCTTAAATTTAAATAATCATTGACGAGACTGACATTTAACTGATCTTGTAGCTCACTCAGGTATTATCTGACCCTAAAAGCAGCAGTATGGTCAACATCATGGCTCTTGCACCTAAAAAACCAAACCAGACCCTAAAAGCACTTAAAACAGAATGCTATCTACTTCCCCCTTAAACAGAAGGTATTTTTTCTTAGCTTTTATCTGTGAAAGAAAGCACACGATTAAGAAATACGTACACATTTGAAACTTCGAAAATCGCTTTCGAATATTTTCATTGCTTCAAAATATTCTTTGGTCTTTTAGCTTTTAAACGATACCAACTCAATATTCGAAATATTTCTTGAGTAATAAGGATTTTTCATGGGTTACTTTCATTAAAAATTCTAGTTTCGGTTTTTATTTAAAACTCATTTTATGGATAATTATATTTTTCTACTGTGTTGCTTCCTTCAATCTATTATAATTCAACAAAAAAATAAACCAAATACAATTACTTATATATCAAAATAATCTGCATGAAACATGTGTCTCAATTTTATATTTATATAAATAAATTTTTAATAGCTATTTACATGTTAAAATTACGAAAAACTCTCGTTTTTTTCTCTTTATCTTTCATGAAAAAATTGTTTTTAAAAACTATATATTTTTATAACTTGATTGAGGTAGACAGCATGATGACTAGTATTAGACAAATTTCCAATTAAAATTGTATGTCTGTACAAATTAGAATTTTAGATATCATAGTCCAAAAAAAATATGCCAATTAGCTCATTCAACATTAATTAATGAATTCATAATTAGTGTACTAAGGTTCTTTCTCTGAAATGGGTTTAAACATATATTAACGATCTACTGCAAAAAAAACTGGATTTTTAAAGTAAAAATTTTAAAAAAATCTTCTAGTGTGTACGTTTATATTTGATTACGTGTACGTGTGTATTTGATTTAAAAAATGAAATTCATTATTGGAACAATAAAATGTTTTTTAAAATTCCAAAAATTTAAAAGAAAGTTTAAAAAAATAATTAAATTGTTATCTCTAAAAAGATTTTTTGCAAAATTTTAAGCAGTAAAAAATTATTCTCACCTTATAATATCTTCAGAAATTATTGATGAAGACCCCAAAATCCAGTTTAGTTAGTAATAATTTTTTTTAATCAAGCAAAGGTGTAAATTTTTACTACCAAAATGTAGGTGCGCCAAGTTTGACAAATGTGTGTCGAACTGTCTGTTCTGTAAAGCCCCAACAAATAGAGAAATGCGCATTCATCATGGAGATTAAATTAAATTACTTTGAAATATGAAAATAATATGATCGTATCTCGTGCCAAATAGACTTACTTTCATTGCAAGAACCAAGCAAAATTGTGCCTTTCCCTGCTGCTCAAAAAGCAATAAAATACATATTAATAAATGTTGCACGTGCTTGCTTTAACTCCGGGAATATTAACAAGGATATCATTTCTCAATTTTCTCAGTATGGTACCAATGATTTATCCACAGCTGCACGAAGATAAAAAACTAGAAATAATAAGGAACAATTTAACTCACATCATCCAATAAATGCCTCCTTCATCTAATTTATTTCGTTTTAATTTTCAAAGTCTGCTGCTCTTTGTTGTTGTTAAATTTTCAGTGACGTCAGATTTATTATAGTTTCATCTTCAGATTTTTTAATCTGACAATGTCTTATAACTTTTTTAAATAGCACTGAAGTCACCAACTGATGTCGAGTTCTTAGAAATCTTTTATTTAATAAAAATCTACATCTAATACAAACAAGTTTGAGTATTATTTTTTCCATTTGTCTGTCTGAAAGAAATAAACGTATTAAATATTAATAAAAAATAAATAGCATTATATGTTTTTGTAGAAGGGACAATTCTCTCCTTGATTCATGACAGTTTTTATTTAAAAAAATATTTTTCTTTCTAACAGAAAGGCTTTTAAGAAGTTCTATTTGCGTTTAATTTCGTGTTTAAAGATAAAAAAGTGAATAGACATTTTAGAGGTCGTGGTGGCTTGGTGGAAAGGTCTCGACTCGTAAGCTGTAGGGTTTCAGTTTCGAAACCCGATTCCACCGAAGAACCATCATGTATGGTATAATTTGCACTTTAATCCGTCGGTCATGCGTCCTCCCGCTGTTGGGGTATGATGGGGAGAGGGAAGTGCCAGCTCAAGCGTTGTCCACGTCGTCTGAATGCTGTTCAAAATTATGAGATCCATCCCAAAATAGCCCTTGTGTTGCTTTACAACGGGACGTTAATATTACTAAAAACTAAACTAGAGATTTTAGAATCCCTTCTTTCCTCTGACTGAAACAGAATTCTTGTTAGATCTGCAATTTTTTGAATCAAAACTACAAGTTTCTGATTTTTTATTAGCTTAACTTGTTCATTTGTCATTGTTGCTTATCCCCTTTAGATTAACTGCACTTCAGACCAAGTGCAATAGATCGAGGAAAGAGAAGTGCAGTAGCTTCTAAAGGGTACGAACCCCCTTAGCATACGAGGGAAGAATGACTTAAGCTCATATGAAGATGATACTCACACACTCGCAGGCACAATTCCTTTTCCCGGGAGGTCACTTTTACCCACTGCACAGATAGAACACAGGGTGAAGAACAACCATACCCGAACCAGGAGTTCAAACCGGAGAAGTTCAGTTTAAGAGAAAGATGGGCTGCCCCTAGGCTAGGACACGTTTCTTTATCATAGAGATATCAAGTACGAAAAGACAAAGCTGTTTCGACCTAAGTCCATTCGTCAAGCTCGTTCCATTTTTCTGTTATGACTGTCATAAAATCTGGTTATTTTTTATCAGGACATAAATTTTGCAATCTTAATTACAAATTATTGGGTCGTTCGGAAAGTCATTTCGTATTTTTGTGTCAAAATGAAAAGAAATTTTCGTTTAATGAATAAATTATTTATTA
>JAPMOQ010029703.1:4609640-4619809 GCA_026543055.1 Argiope trifasciata | reverse complement strand
TTATATTATAATCAGAACAATACACGTTTATATTATAATCAGAACAAATGTTTTAAATTAGTTTTTATTTTCAGTACTTTGATTTCTTTTTTTATCTCCATATTTCTGATAAATGTTTTTATTCTTGAGAGAGCAAACGCTGGTATCTTTTAAAAATTCATATTTTTAAAGTCGTCTATTATACATTTCGATATTTTTCATAATTTATTATAATTATGGCATCTTTAACATATTATTATGGAATAATTAAGATATTCATTAATATCACATTCTGGAATATAGATTGTTGGAATCTCCATTAAAAAATAATTAATAGACAAAAAGCAGAACAATTTCTAAAAAATAAAAGCGAATTTACTAAAATACAATTTATGCTATTATGAAAAAGCAAATTAACTTACATTATTCTCCTTCCAGTGAATTCATTTCCAAGGGCTCCAAATTTCATGAAATAGTTTCAATTAAAAAACGTTCTTTGCCCAATTATCTCAAGAGGCAGAAAATAAAGTCAAGCAATTCTCAACGCACTAAAACCTCATCGAAAAACATTAAAGGAAACTCAACTTTTGAAAATATGATACCTGCTTTGTGATGTTATAGGATTTTAATTAATTTATTATTCTCTTCAACATATTTGTGGCAAATACTTGTTCTTAAGATGAAAAGAAACTTAATGTTTTTATGTTAGTTTCTTGCATTCGAAAAGAAATAACATGTGAAAGAACGAAGAATATGTCAGTAAATTCTGGTAATCAATTCGTTGTCGACTTCTATTAAAAATGTGTTCAAAGCAGTTTCAGAAGACCTGGCGATTAATTAAAAAAATTCCGAATTCGGAAGAATCTCGTGCCAGAAATGGGAACATTCTAGAAAATAATTTAATAATTTACTATTCTCTTCTTCTAGAGATTTTTCTAGGTAACCGCTCAGAAGGCATAAGGGTTGAATGAGAACAATTAAGATTATTTCTTTGAATTCGAACCCAGAAGAAACAAGTCTAAAGCAGTTAACATTCAGAAAGACAATTCTAATCAAACCATTGTCATCTGATTCGAAGATTGTGGCAGACATTGTATCTGAGCATATGGGATATTTAACCATGATGCTTAAAATTTTGGAAACTGCAAGCCCCTGAGCTGAGCCCTGCGTCCTTTGAAAACAATTCAATTTAATAAGAATTTTTCTGAAATAGTAATCCTCGTACAGTTTCAAAATAGTCCCTTAATCTATTTTTCTTATTTTTTTTTCCTCATTTGATTTGATTACTTGAAATCTCAACAAATTCTAAATCTTCTAGAATTATCGTAATTCAGTTTCGAATTCGTATATGGATTCTATTAATTTATCTTATAACTTTTATTTTACTATCATGTCTTCTAATTGATTACATAGAAAAATCTTTGGAAAAAGGGAATGCTAACATTTTCTTCCAGAATTTCCTTACTCAGATATATTCTTCGTTGATTTGAGTCCGTATATTTCTACCACCATGCTTTTTGAATGTCTGCTTTGAGTAAATCTTTAGAAGAAGAGAACAAATGATGTTTTAAGGACATCCTTTAACATTCTAGTCGCACCAGTGAGCACTTTTCAATGGGAAGTCTTTAAGTGCGTTAGTTGATTTTCTGCGTAGTCTCGAAGGAATTGTAAATATTTTAAAAATTACTAAATTATTATTTTTTGGTTTCTCTAAAAAGACATGCTTTTATTTTAAATCATTTTTCAAGATTGAGATCATATAAAATATTCAGTATTTTACTGAGACAAGCAAGTACTGATGCCACATGAATATTCACAGGAAGCAAAACGCAAGGTAAATTATATTTATTTTATTCTACTGATATAGCCTTATTATGATATATTTTTGATTTTATATTAATCTTTCGAAAATTGCAGTATTTCTGTTAAATATTTTTAAAAGAAATTTTATATTTTATTTGTAAAAATAAAACATTTGTTTGGTAAAAAGCATTTCACTACTTTGTTTATTGTCAGTTATTATATCGATATTGATGACATATTATAGGAAAATTAAAATATCGTTCATAGAAATTTCCAGAATTGTATTTCGTTAAGGAAAAGTACTTTTAGAGATTTAACATTAATAATGTCTTTTTTCGTAAATATTAATCCTTTTATCTATACACTTTTATTTGGTTTAAATATCCGTTTCAGTGCCAATATATTTAACATCAACTTGAGAAAATGGACAACTTGTGAAAGCGTGAGAAATTCAAAGAAACAGCACAGAAATCGCTTAGAATTAGGCTTGGGTATGAAATGTCAAATATTTTGAATAATTTTATGTTTGCTGCAAAACTTCAAACAGTAAAGATTATGTCGGATATTCAGCTAAAATTCAAAGATTTTGAAATAGAGGATTTCAATTTATAAGTTAAAGGAAACTGAAATTTTAATTTCCCAATTTATTTTTCAATTTGTTTTAAGCAACAATCAGAATCATTTCATTAGCAACAGCGTATAAAATATCATTTCAAAAGATTCCAAGCCTCCAACATATATAACAATTTCATACTTTTTAACACATTAAGTGTTTAAGATTGCTTTAAAATATTTTCTCCAGTGCAATCACTTATTTTTTTATAAAAGTCTTTTAAATCAAATATTATGCAAGTGACAATATAAATTTTAGAATTCTATCTGATGAAACTTATACTGATGAGAACAACATTTAGTGTGATAAAACGATTTAAATTTTTAGCTTGTAGCTAGCTGGATTTTAATTGCAAAGAATCATTTAGAACAAGAATGTAGGAACAAAAGAAACAAAATATATAAAACATTCTCTTAAAATAAAAAAACACTTGTCAGAAAATTTTCTCTTCTAAAAAGTTATTTATATTAGTTAAATTGAAAGCCCTAGGTTTCCGTCTTTATTTTATCAGAATGTAATTTAAATTTAAATTTAAAGCATTCGTAGACGCTATAATTTTAAAAATTTGAAAATTAGTTCTTCCAGTTATGGAAAAAATGGTATAAAAATATTTCAGGCTTCAGTTTTCTATTTTATTAGTCGTTGCGTTTACATTCTACAAAATACAATAAAAAACAATTTATATTTTGGAGTGCTTTGAAGCATTTATTAGAAATAAACTGAAAAATCTCTTTAGGAAGCGGTTTAATCTCTAGAAATTTATCAACACCTTCAAATCAAAATCTTGGTTTTGCTATAAAAAGTTAACTAAAGAAAAAAAATTGAAGAAAAGTTTGGGCAAAATTAATCTAATAAAATTAAGACGTTAAAAGTAAATATTTTACTTAAAGCTCTTTCTTGAATTTTTAAATGATGTAAAGTATAATGTCCAGTTATATGCTTTGAAATTAATTATAAATTGCTAACTTTTAAATCTATCGGAAATTTTGAAAAATATTTTTGTATTGAATATCTACCTTGCAAGAAACTGCATTTAAAATTTGATGGCACCAGGTCAAACAATCTGTAAATTGTTTTGAAAAAATCATTTTCTCCTATGAAGCAATTTATATGATGTGGAATCCTTTACACATACTAAGATGCTATAGCTCGATGTGAGTTTGAAACATTAAATATCGGTTGAAGAAATTAAGTGCAAAGCTTGGTTCACAATAGTTTTATTAAGATTAAGGGAAATTTAAGTATTAAATTGAATATCATTGAATTTGAACTGTTAATTAGAATTTTGCAAAAGTATGCCCTTACTTTAATTTTTAAAAATTGTCTTGAAAATTTGTTAGTGACAACACTATATAGAAACTAGAATTTCTGCGTTTGGTAGATATATGACCAATGAAAGCGTAACGGAAAAATTGTATAATTGTTTATAATTTTCAAATATTGTTTGTAATCTTAATTATTTTGTTCAAGAAAAACATTTGCAATCAGGAGGGCAAATATCGATTGATATAAGTAGCTTAAATATTAATGTCTCTACAAATAATGAAATAACGCGATTAAGACAGCCATATTCCAATGTTATATTTTTTGAACATTAACGATTGCGCAATATTTGTTACAGTATTCAATAATTTTGTTCTCTTAAGGTCATTGGAATTTCAAGATTTTGTGTTATCCACATTTCAAACAGATAGTTAGATTGCTCCAAAAATAACTCGATAGATATTAATATTAATAAGTGGAATAGGAAATCTTATTCAGTTTTTAAGAGTTAAAAATCAATCTAGGCAAATAGCTTGCATTTTTGTATTTTGCTTATAAAATAGCAGTTGTAAAGAAGCAAAATTATTGCAATTATATTTTCCTTGCAATACTCTTTATATGAAAACCAATATGCAATAAACGGATTATTGATGTAATTGGTTTGCGCTTCCAATTTCGGTTTATACATCATATTTAAGATTTAAAATTAATTTTTCTAGTAGATAAAATGTTAAATAATTATTTCTTGCTAAAGTAACTGCTTAGCACATTTTTATTGCATAGCTGAAATTGTTTGTAAACCAAGAAATTTTTATTTCTTAATTTTATTACAATTTGGGTAAAAAAACGTCTTTGAATACAAAAAGTTTTAATAATTTCATAACTTTTATTCCAGTAAAAATTAGTAAGCTTTTAAACTTAAGGTTTGTATATTGAATATTAAATTTTATTGTATTCAATAACTTTATTAGTTGAATGAGTTTCTATTTTGTTCACAAATATATTAAATTATAGTCAAGACGTTAATACAGGTATTTACACGTCAATAAAAATGATTACAGGAAAGAATGATTTATCTTATTAATTGATCAATATTAAATACACATATTAAACTCCAATAAAAATCAATTTCAATGAAAGAGAAAATTTGCAACTGATTTCTCTCGTTTAAATATCATTTGTATTCATTTTACACCCAAAACTACGGTTTTATTTATTCCATCACTCAGAGTTGCACCATAATTTAAATGAAAAATGTCTCAAAATTCCCTAGGAAAAGGTTTTCAAAAATATTAGCACTTGGATATTAGTTTTTTTTTTTTTTTTTCAAAATATCAATCTATTTGACCACGAATGGTTATTCATTGTTCCTAAGCTAGAACAACCACATACTTTGGACTTGAATTCATTGTACTATTTGCAACATTTGTTTATTATGTGTTAATTATTGATAAAGTTCCCATACTTATTCTTCACAATCATTTTCAGCACCAATATCTTGCAGAAAGACTAATAATAAATGAGAAGTCTGCATCCTTCTGTTCAACATTCAAATCATTTTTGATGTTTCAAGCCATGGTGATCTCAGTCATAAAATCTCCTGTACTTGTAAGCTATTTTTCATTCTGCCAATTTTTGCAAGCTGCTTATACAGAAGAATCAGTTTTATCGACTAATTATGTATGCCTATTTATCGGTGATAGTGCAAGAAACTTCCTTCGCGGCCTTTTTTTCCATGGTATACGGATACCAAAGTAAGATTAAATATTCTTTATCTCCCAACGGTTGTGCATTTAATATAATTTTAAAAACTCAGAGGCTCTCAAATCAATAAAATATTTTATATTACCTAAACTATTGTCAATGAGTTCGGGTTTAAAAGGAATGATCAAAATGTGGAATAAAATAAGTTCATAGATTAAGAAACGATTTCTCTAGAACTGAGAAGGTTGATATTTCAAATATGGTTTATAAATCTAGCTAGTATATTTTTAAGAATTTTTATTAAACAGATGCAATTCCATGAAGAAATTATTTCCAGTTTCTATAATCTTCACTGTTAATTGTTTGCTTAAGAATTTATTCTTGTTTAAAATGCTATCAATTATTTTTTCTATAATGCAATTTTAGCCAAAGATTTTAGATTAATCCTCATGAAGAAAAATAAGAATTTCTGAAATTTATATAGTATGTTCAAAGAAATATTTCTGATTAGTAACTTTACCCGATGGAGGTTTAAACAATTTCAAGAGCTTCGTCTTGACTGTGTTAGCTTTCTTTCTTTAGTTGGCGATTCAAAATTGAAATGCATGCAAGCCTTTTAATTTCAGTGTACGAAAGGAAAGGAAGGGGTATGTTGACTCTGTTGTATAAAATTAGAAATTTGAAACCATATGCATGGTATCTAATTACCCAATATACCCTAATTCCAAGTATATAGGTCTCATTTAAATATTTATGAATCGATAACTGATACATATTTAACTACCCACTAATTCTTGAAGTTATATTCATAGATATTTTAAGGAATGCAACATTTTATCTCAACATGAATAACAGGCTAGAATTCGGATAACTAAAGGAGTAAAAAATTTTCCATTTCATACAATCAACGGAATTTTAAAGCTAGGTTAAAGGAATGGGTTTCAAATATGGGATTCTTTAACACGTTTTAATGAATTTATCGGTAAAATATAATTCAAAAATAACTGCGATTCCAGATAGTAAAGTAAAAAAAAAATTAAACCGGATTTTATGAAAACATGATTATAAAATTACTAAAAACTGTAAGGTAATTTTAGGAACTAATTAAAAATTTAAGAGACTAAAAAATATTTTGTAGAATAAAAAAATTATATTCATAACCAATTCTAATAATTACTAAAAAGTTCCTCTACATTCTAGTTATTTAGTTTAAAATAGTATCTGAAAAAGACCAATGGATGTGATGTTCCTCCCCAAGAATCAATAATTGTTCTAATGTCCAGAGTTTTAAACATTTGATGTCTTTAAGAACATTTTACAGAGGTTATTCATTGAAATTCAGTAGAATTTAAGTGTTAACTTTTTCAGGATATTGAATTCTCAACTCCAATTATTAAAATCGAAACTCAATTTCAGTTTGGACTCACCTGCTGATAAATTTTAATTATTGTAATCTAACGTTAAGTATAATAACCATATGATATTCGATATTGTATTTATTCATCAAATATGGGAATGGTATTTCTAATCTCAATGACAAGTATAATGGGCTTAATATTTAAAACTTAGCTTTGTTTGAATCTTCCAGTTATCGGCAGCTAAAAGCAAATGATTCTCGAAATGTGTGTATTTTTGGGTTTTATAAAATATAGAAATTTCAAAAGAAAGCTATTAAACAGTTTCGCCTATCTCTTAATCTAATTTCCGATTCAAATTTAAATTTTTCTTTTCAAATTCTTTGATTTATTCAGCTTTTCATTCGGATATTAGTATTAATCTTTCAAATTTCAATTTCCCGGTACTTTGAATTTTTAGACATTGAAGACAAGTTGATATAATAAATGGCTTACAGAAAGTTGAAAGTCAAACTGTTTACATCTGAGGAAATATTTATCGGGGTTTTTTAAAAGAATATCGCTTTTTCTTGAAGTTGAAAATATATTGAGATTTCTAATTTAAAGTGTTCTAATAGCATGCACATCTAGATTTCTTACCCTTCACATTCTATTTTTGTAGCGGAAGAACTAATATTGATTTACGAAGTCTTAAATTTTCATTTGAATTTGAAAAAACTCTGCAATTAAGTTTTTACAAATGTAAAAAAAATTGTTTTTTTATCCAGACTGTACAAGAAAATTTTCTTTATTACATCAAAGACATAGTAGCAGATGACTTTTTTAGAACTCATAAATTTTAAGTACCTACTCACAGAAATTTCATGTATCTTAATTGCTTAGAAGCGAGATATTGTCTTTCAATTCTTGTAGTAAAGTTAAAATGTTGATTAAAAAGATAAATTCTAACTGAAAATACTATTAGAAATAGGACACTTTTTGATTAATGCAATATATTTTATTGCCGATATAACTTATTTCATATAATTATTAATTTTGATTTCAAATGGTTAATGATTAAATACCCCTTTGGACGTTTTGAGCTGAATACTGTTACATCTAAAAAGCTCAGTTTTCCCCAAATAATGAATGATTATAGCGAAAAAATAAACCCAAGTATGTAGATCTTCCTTGAAAAAAAGATTGCACTATGAAATTTGCGAGACAGATTGAAAGTTTCATCATTAATTGAATTTTCGAATTTAAAAACAGATGGGAGATTACTGCAATTATGCAGAGTCTGGGAAATGTTTCTATGCAAACCATTTTGTAAAATTGTCATTTGTATCTTAGTCTGTTGTTTTTTAATTGAATTTGTCATGAAATGGCAGAAAATGAATTTGTAAATACTCGTATCGAGATAGAGGAGCAAATGTGTTAAGATCATGATACGAAGAGAATGAATTGTTTCAATCATAGAATTTGATTCGCAGTAGATATATTTGATTCGAACCAAATTTTTTCATCCTCAAAGGTGCTTGAAAAGGTGCGATTTCCTCTCGTTGAACAACATTGTTGCAGATAGTGACTAAAGCCAAAATTTGCAGCAAGTACTAATTTGGCAAATGAAAGTTGTTCTAGCAAGCACTACATCGACCAAAAAGTTAAAAATCGAATAAGAATGAATAGGGAAAGTTACGTTTGAAAAACGCCGTAACAAAATCGAATATTGTTTGTGGGTAATGAATACAATGAATATTGTCAGTTGTAGAAATGGATGGGGCAAACCAGATCTGTAAGTGATTACAATGAATAAATTTAAATGAGCATTTTCCCTGTACAATTATTGCCTGATTTTTACACACGATAGATAAATATTGTCAGTGATAGTGAATAATGTAATAGTTGCGTAAAATCTGTTCTTGGTCGGCAGCTTATAACTCTGCCATACATGGTACTGAACCTCAGTAATGTGGGTATGTTGGATCTAATGATAGTATACGTGTGTAATATGCGATTGTGAAAGCTGTTAATGATGGCGAGCCTGAGTAATGCTTGAAAGAAGACAATAATTGGAGGCCTGGGTTAGTTAGTCGATAGTTGGTGGAGTGGGAATGAATGGAACTGTGAGGATAATTGTCGTTGTCGATTGCTTGTGAGGATGCGAAAACGACGGTGGTCTTATAGAACTCTGCTAAACATGGTACTGAACCTAGGTAATGTGTGTGTGTGTGTGTGTGTGTGTGAAAACTTTATAGTGGAAGGTTGTTCGATGTAAGTGTGAAGATAACTGGCTTTGGTGTGGGTTATGTGTGAGGTGAGGGACGATAACTGGCTCTGGTGTGGGTTATGTATGAGATGAGGGACGATAACTGGCTCCGGTGTGGGTTATGTGTGAGGTGAGGGACGATAACTGGCTCTGGTGTGGGTTATGTGTGAAGGTGAGGGACGATAACTGGCTCTGGTGTGGGTTATGTGTGAGTTGAGGGACGATAACTGGCTCTGGTGTGGGTTATGTGTGAGGTGAGGGACGATAACTGGCTCTGGTGTGGGTTATGTGTGTGGTGAGGGACGATAACTGGCTCTGGTGTGGGTTATGTGTGAGGTGAGGGACAATAACTGGCTCTGGTATGGATTATGTGTGTGGTGAGGGACGATAACTGGCTCTGGTGTGGGTTATGTGTGAGGTGAAGGACAATAACTGGCTCTGGTGTGGGTTATGTGTGAGGTGAGGGACAATAACTGGCTCTGGTATGGATTATGTGTGAGGTGAGGGACGATAACTGGCTCTGGTATGGATTATGTGTGAGGTGAGGGACGATAACTGGCTCTGGTGTGGGTTGTGTGATGATTGTAATATGAGGGGTGAACTGTAGTTTTGATGATGAACGTTACTTATGGTAGTGAAAAATGTAATAGTTGCATGAAAACTGTTTGTGATTGTTACGTATAACTAACTATGCGAAACATGGTAGTGAGCCTCAGTAATGTATAGTTTAAAAAAAATAGTAGTGGCCTCGGGTAATGTGGAGTTTCGAGAGCTGTTAGGGGCAACGGGCGTGGGTGATGTTGAGTGTGTAAATGATTTGGTTTATGCATGGGGTGTGAGGGCAATAGTTGTTAATAGTGTAGGTTATGTGTAAAGATGATAGGTGGAGTTGAAAGGACAGTAGTGTTTTGTGATGGAGATGTGGAGATAAAAGGATGATACTTGATGGTGTGGGCTATGTGTAAAATTGTGAATACGATAGGTGGTACTTGTGGTGTGGGCTATGTGTGGTGGTGGAAGGACGATAGTTGTTAGTGTGGGTTGTGAGAATGATCGTTAGTGTGTTGGACAAATCCCTTAGTAATGATGAATGCTACTTAAGTTTAATTGTGAGAATTATGGATTGTTTAATGTAGATTAATTTCAGATGCATGCAAAAGGTGTGTGTGTGTGTGTGTGTGTGTGTGTGTGTGTGTGTGTGTGT
>JAPMOQ010029703.1:4559970-4587166 GCA_026543055.1 Argiope trifasciata | reverse complement strand
TGTATTGAGGTTTTATTGTGCTATTTTAATTAATGTGTAACTGTATTAAGGTTTTATTGGGCTACTTTAATGTGTTACTGTATTAGGGATTTATCATGCTGTTTAAATTTATTTTAAAATATAAAATACAGAAATAAATAATATAGAATATTTATAAAAAAATATTTTCTATTGTAATTTTGAATCGTGTGACGAATTCATTTCAAATGAATGTCACATTATTAATGATGTAATCTTATATGTAAGTAATAATCTTTTATGTAAATAATGTAAAATATAGTGCTATTAAATTATGTTCGAACAAGTAGTTTTGCTGTTTTGTATTTTTAATGCATTGGTATCTGAAACCTTCGAATATTTTACAAACATTTGCAGTTTAAAGAAACGAATTGCTTTATTTTAATTCTTGTAGAGATCTATCCAAACTTTTGTCAAATATTCATTTACGAAATAGAAGAAATAATAGATAGCATAACAGATAATGAGTAATTAAATAAGATGGGTTTAATGGATTGATGTAAAAATTAAAATCGTATTAGATGTATAGCGGGTAAGACTAAACTGAAGGACAAAATTAAGTTCATTAAATGAACATGAAAGGGGGACAGTACTTGTTTCAGAGCAAAATGATAGGACTTGCAACTACTTTTTAAAAATTGTTCGTATATGAGAACGTTCGTAGAAAGAGTATCTTTTTATTTAAGTTTTTATGTTTGCATAAATTGAATTCCGTGAATTTTTCGTTCAATTTTTAATGTACTAGCTTGTAAACATGATCTTTCTGTACAGTCTTTAATATTTTCAGAGCTTTGTCAAATGTAATGGATTAGTTTGGTTAAATACTGAATCCACTCTTTTATTTTCACGCTAAAAATTTGAAAAGCCCAAATTCCATTTTTATAACAAATATAAAATGGAAAATATTTTTTTAAGTGATTTTTTAATTATTAATATAATTTGTACAATTATAATATACTAGATGGTCCCCTGTGCGCTGCTGCAGCAGAAAAAATTTTGGAAATATCGCTTAGAATTTGAAATAGCTATCTTGTTTAATTGGGAATGATAGTAAGAATATTTCCTTGCCGACAATGAATGCATTCACTAGAATTGAATTGTATGTAAAGGAGAGATATAAATCCTATTTATTCTTTTTTTGACAATCGGTATAATTGTATTATGCCTATAACATTCACTCAAGTGCAATCAATATTTTGGAAATGTTTTATCGCAACTGGATGAACTGTACAGCAGCGCATAAAATAAGAATAAACATTCATTTTTATAAATTACAATTCTAAAAGAATACATATATCTAATGCTTGGTGTTCTTTCCCAATTGTAAGGGAAGAATTTTTTTTTCTTTCGTGATTTTTTTAATATTCTTTCCGAATTCTCATGATTAATGTTAGAAAATGTGATTAAAATATTTTCTTTTAATACTGATAAAGCACAGAAACTATATTTATGCTATAAAATCATTCATATAGTTGAATTAATAATTTTTGAAAATTAAGATGGTGCAAAATTTATTTTTACTCTAAAATTTCCGGAAGATACTGCGAAAAAGGCTAAAATGTTACTAAATTTTTAATTAAAATTTCAAACCCTTAAGGTTAGTTCTCCTAATCCTTTCTCGCATACTCAAAGCCGTTTATACAGAGAACGACCTGCTTAGCATTTGCGTACAATATATATTATATAATATATTATAAATATATGTCAAAATTTTACTGCAATCGGATAAGCGGTACAGCAGCGCATAAGGTACGAACAAAAAATCATTTTTATATATTAGATTATTGCCATATAATTGTAAACAAATATAATTGATCAAAAATGGATTTAAAAATTCTATCAACTCATTCTCTACAATTTTTCAGTGAAACTGTTTGAAATTAGAGGCTGTAAATAAAAATTTTCGCCTGTTAAATAATACACCTGATGAAAAATTTAATTCACAATAGCAGAATGAATTGTTTTCAAATATTTTTTCTCAAATTATTAAAATAATAAATCAAAATTGGATGAGATCTTGCAAATTCGTATTTTAAAATCAGTACTCTCAATCGATACAGTAGCGATAACCAATATCATTACATAGATTGACGACTAAAGAATTAGGGATTTTATTTTCGTTTTAATATATTTAAAACGAATTTTAAAATATTTCTCAACCTGAAAATTTAATAATCAAATATTTTATATATATTTACATAATGATTGAATAAAAGTCGATTTAACACATACATAACGCATATAAATTTTATAATATGAAATTGCGTATATTATAAAAACTATTTTTAAATTTCAGTACGCATATATAAATTTTTTTAAAAAAAAAAACGAATTTTTTTTTATTAATCTCCCAGCATTTAAAGGTTTCCTTTTAAATGCAGGGAGATTGATAAAAGATATCTAAATTGTCAATTGCATGAATCTATACATATAAATATCTACAACTGTTGAAATAGCGACTATTTTAAGAACAAAAAATTAGCTTGATTACTTGCGGAATAGATTTATGAAATCTGTTAAATTGACGAGATTTGTAATTCATTTATATATATATCCTGAACACTTGAATACTCTATATTAGATATTTATATCGATTA
The DNA here is from genome assembly GCA_026543055.1 of Argiope trifasciata. Classification (NCBI taxonomy): domain Eukaryota; kingdom Metazoa; phylum Arthropoda; class Arachnida; order Araneae; family Araneidae; genus Argiope; species Argiope trifasciata. The sequence goes on along the minus strand of JAPMOQ010029703.1, from coordinate 4,584,551 downwards.
CTAAGCAAACGCCAAAATGTTTATTCGTATTTGTTTTCTTTCAAGAGCCTGAAGTTTCAAATACGCAGTATAACTATTTTTCTGGATACCCGTCAAATTATCAGGTTCATTATATGGCCACTTTTCTTTATCTAAAATGAAGTAATATCTTCATGGACACCTACAATATATATACGCAATTTATAGATTTATAGTTATTTTTATTATGTTATGTTATGTTATTTTTTACTTTACAGTGTCGCGTATAATTTGTAGTATTATGACGGTCGTATTAAGTTCAACTAAAATCGCGCTAGTTGGCGACTTTTTGAAAATGCGCCAAGCAAGGGACCTAAAGCACATTTTAACCATTAAAACTAGTAAAATTTTATTCCAAAACTCTATTTTGCACATCAAAATAAACTTTAGAATTAGGATTCTTAGTAAAGAGGAATGAGCAACTTCAATTGACCTGAAGGTCAAGGGCACCAAAGGAAAAAGACTGGTTTAGCCCAGAGGGCCCATTTTAGTCGCGATTTACTAATGGCATAAATTTCCACTTTTGTAAGAATGAGCGTAGCAATTCCGAGATTAGTAACAACAACAAATGAACCTTTGGTTGTATATCTAATTTTATTTAATCTCCTTAAATCTAGTGTTGAATAAATCTTGATAGGAAACGAGTGGGAATTGTCTTGTTTCAAAAGAAAAGCAATTTTCGGTGTATCGAGAGCATTCTTTATGTTCTGAGTATATATTTTGCTAGTTATGCCTCAGAATTTTAGCATTGTTTCCCACTGTGCCTTATTGACCTCACCCAAATATATATGGTGTAAATTCTATTACTATTTAAGCATTCTTTCGATACATAATATTCACATTGATACATGCTAATACCTAAATGACTTGTCTCCGTATAGGTCGCACCAAATATACTCATGGGCATCGCATTTTTGGTGAGAGGACACCAGTGTATCCAACATGCCCTGTTAATTTTAGTACCAAATATATTTTGATTGAATGCCTTGCATTTAACCTTCAACGTATAATATTTTCATGCATCATCAACAACTCTGCAGGACTTAATGGTTGAAAAATCCCACCCAAATATTTCTAGCTTTTTAAAAACCATTAGTTTTTATACTTGCATTTGGAAATTTTTACCTTTTTTTGCGCATTGTCTCATTGTTTTACGTCTTCATTTAATAGCATAGATGTTAATTTTGTAGTATTATTTACTTAATTTTAACAATATCTTTTATACAGTTTTATGTTGATAGCATGTATTTTATATTTAATTAATATTCTGCTTTCATCTTAAAATTTTTTTGGCTCAGTATAGCCAAATATTGTTCTAGTGCCATAAAACCACAAACAAGTCAATATCTAAAAACTTGTAAATATTTTTAAATTATGCTAACTACAAATCTTCCATACATTTTAGATAATATTCAAATTTCTTTTATTCTTAGTGGAATCTAATTCCAGAATTCACAACTGAGGACAACAACTAATTCACTTTATAGTACAACCTGAGGAAATTTCATTGTATCTAAATCTCTTCAGTGATATAATTGACTGCATTTTACAGTTTGAGTCCTGTAACCGAATAATGAAGACATTGCTACGGAACCTTTCCAACTTTGATCAAATTGTTACACTTTAGGATACACGTTCATTTACTTCTGGTAGCTGCGCATAACATTTGCTTTGAATGTTCCGGTGATCGTCAGTCTTTCATGCCAGAATCAAAAGAAGTTCGATTATTCTTGTCATCCGATTGTTGCACAAATCATGGAACAACTATCGATTCTAGTCAACAGATTCCGATGTAATTTTTTACTGGATACCGAGTCGTGTTGTAATCCATGACAATGAGCTTGCAGATCAAGCTATAAAATTGGCTTCAAAACCTCTCGATTTCCGTATTTGTTTTAGTAATGTTTCTAGGATATATCTATGAAGAGTGACAAGAAATTTAAAACGCGCAGGTTGACAATAAATTCAACCAAAAATAAATATGTGGTCAGTTTTACCGAATCGGTGCGCAGATGTAAAATTAATTCGTCTGCGTATTGAACACACAAGGTATATATTTGTTGTTTAGTGAACAGGTCTCTCATTGTACGAACTGTGAAGGGATCAGTTCTACAGCACGTATTCTTATCCATCCTAATTTTACTTCAGATCGTTTAACTGTCTTTCATTCACCTATTTTAAATTTACGAGACCTACTGGGTGAGAAACCTCACTTAATATTTTTTGACTATTTAAAAGCCGTTGGTATTTTTCATAGTATTTAACATTTGAAATTTATTTTTATTCGTGTACTAAATCGTTTTAAATCGTACATTATCTCAATTTTTGGAGTTTTTACAGTATATTCTTCTTTTATTTACAAATTATATAATGGTTTTGATTAAAATTCCATGTGGAGGGTGCAGCTTGTCCTAAATTGAAGCTTGTGCTAAAAACATAAACCATACCATACCTATCAAAAGAAGTTTCAAAAATTCGTTGCAAGTCATTCGTTTGCGCAAGTGTATGGTAGGAATCATTTAACCACCCTTAAATATAATCGTTTTGTACGTCTTATTCTTTTTCACAAATTGGAACAAGAAAATACTACCACTACGACGGTAACAACTGCAACTTTTTCATCCCCTGTCTTCAGATCCTCTCAAAACATTAAACACTGAATCAAATATGATTGAATCAAACTTACACCATTTAATAGAAGCACTTATCTCTACAACTGACGAATCATTATACTCAAGCTTTTGATCAACCGTTTGAGTGAAGATTTCATACATCCTGTAGCATCGTTTTCAGAATGCGCAATAATTTCTAATCTAACAAATTAAGTGAATGTGATGTTGTTTCATTTATAAACGAAATTTCAAATCTTTCTAAGTAAAGATTAGACACGTAAGCCTAATTGGAATTTTTCTATGAATTGCAAAGTTATAAATCATTCGCTGTTTAAATTCGACTTAGCTTATTTTACCAATTTTTGTTACTAAATTATGTTTAACCCTTTGCACTTTGAGGATTCCTCTAAGGCACCATTCAAGACAGTGCATCATTTTGAAGCTTTATTTATTTATTTTTCAATTTAGATTGTTAAAAATGTCTACAGAATGGCAAAAAGACGTAGATGAATTTTGGGGGGAATTCAAATTAAAACAATAGTATGTTAATTTCTTTTTTGGAACAATAAACAAGTTCTTGCATTAAGGACCAACTACTTTTCAGAGTGCAAAGTGTTAATGGCTGGTAGTGCTCCGTTTTGTATCATTCATATTTAATTCTGATTGGAAACTTTCGTAGTTATATCTGGTTTAAAAGCATGAATTATACGAGGGTAAGAGCGGAGTTTAACCCCCACTAGGCGCAATGCTCAAAAATCGCCAGCCATGATCATGCGCCGCATTTTTCTTAATCCAGTCATAGTCCATAATAAAAGAAAAAGATAATAGTGTTGTAGGTTCAGAGCAGACGCCAGTTTTGGCGCGTTATTGTCAACTTGACTAAGAGAGAGGTTAAACTACAGTTCATTCTATACAAAAAAAAAACCTACTTTAAATACATTGCGTTATGAAAGATGTCCATTCTAAGAGCTTCGTAGTAATGAATTTCTGAATAGCATAGAGTTAATCCAACAGAAATATTCTTTGAATGATATAAATACTTTCTTTGTTCATCTGACTTGATAAATTCACTGTCGGAAGTTTCTCAAAATCCTACATTTTATAGCCTTGAAATTTTTTTTATTAGTGGATCGAAATGTTACTAAATATATTTAAATGAAAACAAAAAGTTCTATTTTTTATGGCCATAATTTTCAAAGTTGGGACGCGAACTTTAATATTTTAGTCTCGTGTACAACGGCTAATAATAATTGAAACAAGAAACCTTAAGTTGCCCCGCGTTTGATCGTCGGAATTATTGGTTATGTTTAATCTTTTCTAAATTATGATGTTTGTAAAAGAGTCATGATAGTTATTATTCTTACCGAGAAATCTTTTTATGTATCAAAATTGTGTTGAATATTAGAGACATGTTATTTTTACAGCCTTTTACTTGTTTTTGTAATATATTTTATGGAGTCAAGTCTAATGGTATCACTGCAACTTTAATATAACTTTCTGAGTAATTCACTTTTTAATTACACTTGATCGTGTAATTAATGATCTTTTTCGATATTCAGATTATTTTCCGATTCCTCGAATGAAATGTGTAGATAGCAAATAGGTCTTCCCAGTTTCTAATAATAGAATTTTATATGGTTAAATATTTGATAAAACAATGAAAGCAGTATGAATTTCAATGCAACAATGAAATTTATTACTGAAAATTATGCAAAAAAATTACATTGTGGGAAAAGCAAATCAGAGTCGCTAAAGAAACACTTTTTTCAAATATAGAATGGTGTAAAAATTATTTTTGAGCGAAATAATTTCAGATTTTATAGTAGAGAATCGCTAAAATATCGCTTCACTTTTAATCGACTGAAATTTTAATTTTATTTTTAAAATGAAGATGCGTATTCTCATCCTCCAAATTTTATTTTTGAAAATTTGATAGCGCTAGATAAACGATCTATCCTCTGAAGCATCGACACGCAGACATTGATTGTACTTAACAATTAATTCACTTTTAATCGCTTCAAACAAAATGCTGAAACATTTAAAATTTATAACATAAAATGAGATCTGAAATTAAACTGTTTTATCAATCAATATTTTATTGATTTTATAAAACATCTTAAAGAATATAAAGGTATTAAAAGAACCACATTAAATAACGAAATGGTTTATTATTTGAGGACAATATAACATGGGGGCACAAAATACAAACATAGAAAATCATTATAAATAAATTTTACAAAAAGAATGATATAAAATAAATATAATAATTATCTATACTAATTCTTTTTTAATTATTTAAAATATTTATCCAATTAAAGGGAAAAAAATTCTATAATATATTTCAAAAGAAAAATTAATATAAAAAAATTCTACGTATACAAATTAAAGCAATATTCCCCTTTATAAGTGTAAAAATCACCAAAAGCATTGTTCAAGTGTGCAATGAACGGAGAGAAAGGATGAAATATATATTTATACCTTTAAATCATTGATTTGCATGCAAATATATATCCTACATATAAGAGTTCTACGAGTCTGTCGTATAGAGGTAAACATGCGTTTGTTTTAAAAAGCTTGCTAATATAGAACTGCACAGTCGTTTACTACTGAGCAGTGGATGGCAATTGTTTACATTAAGTAACACACTCACAGCACATGAAATGCACGTCACTGTTGGAAGGAATAGAGCGTGCCAATAGGCCAGACCTGTTGTGTAAAAGTTTGCAGTATGTGGTTGTATGAAAATATCTCTTGAAAGCTTCTATTTCAAAATATTTCTGTTTTATTATTTATTGTTAATATCAGAAGTGATCTGGAATGGATCTAGAGTTACTAGTAGAATGTTTTTGCGATTCAATTTTTTATATCATTTTTTAATCAAATATGTATTTACCTATATTTAACTAAAAATAACAGTACATTAAATGTAATAATGATTTAAATTTGATATTTTATAAATTATATAATACTCTTAAACCATTTAAAGTGCTTGCTATTTATCAAAATTAAAAAAAAAAAAATCCCGATTAGAGTAGTCTGTTGTACATTTTCTAATATCTAATAAAGATAACAGATGGCAGCACAGAATCCTATGGATGACTTTTGTTCCGTAATTAGTGTATAATTTCGTTCTAATAAATAAAATTCATTTGAATAGATCATTAGAAGATTAAAAGGTATATTTTTAAAAAAAACCCATTTTGTGCAATAACTATAAAAATGCAGATGAAATGCATTGCTACAGAAAGTTATAAGAAATTGTATTTCTACCTTTTTTTGAAATGAAATATCAAAAAACAGCAAAAATTATAATAATAACAATTCCATTCCCAAGGTGCCATCTATATTTTTTGAACATTTGATGTCAGCAAGGAAGCGAAAAACCCTCGCTATGCTATTGCATGGTATAAAACATTATATGCTATGGTAACAAACATGCTATATTTTTTAAGTGAAGAGCATGTTACCAGAAGACGCCATTTATTATTTCTGGTCCATATGAATAAATTCTTTTAAATGTCATTCTAAATAAAAGATTAATAAAGAAATTTCTTAAAATACATAATTATAATATTTGCCAAAATATTTTTTTATTAAACCGCAACCAAAGCTACTCTTTAAAATGCGTGAATATTTTGAAAAATATGTTTTGATGTTCTAGATCATCCCAGATATCTTTAAAATACCTGAAGAACCCTTTTTCACTCCAGTAGCTTCTTTATAATATTAAAAAAAATTATTCTTCAAAACCATTAAGAAAATTTATCAATTTATGTTATCAGATTGAAATAACAAAAATTAGTTATAGAAAGAAAAAAAAATATTCTGTTGAAATATCTTTCGTGATCATTTTAATAACAGTTAAATATTATAAAAACGTTAATGTTTGCAGTTCCTATCAGTTATTTTTACTTATTATCATTTCAGTACCATTGAGTTATTTTCACCATATCTGGCACGCTCTATTGCTTCAAATTCTTATATACAATATATTTAACGCATAATAAATAATATATTTCATATAATTCTATAGATGCTACATTTTGTTCATCTGTCGAGTACAACGTTAAATTTAAATTTCTCTTTCAACGAAGCTTGCAACAATCTCCACAGCACCACAAGCAACAAGCAAGGATTCAGTTCCACAATCTTTAAGAGAGTCCTCGATTTGAAGAATATTTTTTAAATTTTTACTTCTATATCAATATAGTTTTATTAAAAGCAAATTGCATGTAAATTTGTTATTTTCAGTGTATGGCAATCAAATTATTTCTTGAAGAACTTTTTTAACTTATATACATATTTATATTAAATATTTCTATTCTGAAAACTTACAGACATAAGATAAAAACATTTAGAAATTTAAAATTCTCATTGATTATTAATATTTAAGAATATTTATAAATATGATGTACATAGATGTCGAACAGTTACCAATAAAAATGTAATAATTCAAACAATTTGTTGTATTAAGTTTTTGTATTTCTATTTCACAATTATTTTGAAATGATTGGTAATTTTATAAATTTAATAAAAGATGGAACATAAATTGTATATTTCTGAGATATCAAAGGAATTGTAGTTCCAGTAACAATTACCAATCATTTCCTTTTTTTTAAAACTCCAACAAATCTGTGATTTTAATTAAAAATAATAATAAATTATCAGTCATCGCAAAGATAGCGGACAAAAATAACATCAATAATGGATTTGCTAAATTTTAGATCTGAATATTTTTGAAAACTCAATTTTTGTTATATAAATCAAATATATTTCACCACACGTTATTTTTCCCTTGATTTCCATTTACTTATGGTTAATGGTAGCACATTATAGGATTATATATTCAGTGTATGCAATTTCCTTCAAATATTGAGGGCTCCCAAAATCCTTGTTGTTGCTTATAGCGCAGAGCTTCAAAAAGTTTCTTAACAAGTAAAGTATTTAGTTCAGCTCAAACCGCACCAAATATTATTGAATGCTAATCAATAGTCTTTTTTGACAATACATACTTTAGCACCCTAAAAAGCACTGATACAATCACCTGAAGTGTTGAAGTTAGGTGCTAGGAGAAAAATACTTCATCAGACAATTTGATTCTGTGGTCACAAAAATATTCACACAGCCTGGAAAATATCCGTTTGCTTCTTTTTTATAGACAGTTAGTGTTTTGATCAGTTTTCTACGTCTTTAAATATATTCACCTTGACATAAGCAGCTGGTTATCAGTGTCTATAGCAGTATCTAGTAGATATCAACTGTTAATCTACATTGGCACATAAGTCTGTTATGCTACTGTATGCGAAGCATTTGCATGTAATTGTCCTAAGCATTTATTCGACATGCTTTTGTAGGCTAAAACTTGCGAGAACAGATAGATATTCCCGTGCTAAGGAAGTCATAGAATGGCAAATCCTGAAAGGAGCTGGAACATATACACTTGATGGAGAACTCAGTTTAGATTATAAAGCTTTTGTGTTGTAACTGAAGAATACCAAAAGATAAACGAAGGTTTGACAGGTATATCTTTCCAATGAAAAAATAAGAAAAAACTTGATAATGCCCTATGTCATTTTTTACTGCTTTCACCTGCGCATATGCGTTTTGGTTATTTTATTTAGTTTAAATAAATTAAAAGATCTCTATCCATGTTTCCTAAAATTTCCCAGAGGTCCAAAATTCTTTTTATTTTATACTCAGAGTATTAATTTTAATTTTACTATTTTTATTCTTCTTATTATTATATTCGGTTGTTAATACTACTAAATTCAACAGGGTAAAAATTTTTAGTTGTTGTAATGAGTGTTATGAATCCTCAAACAATGTTGAGTAATTCTTAGAGGATTCAAAACATTAAAAAGACTCAATTATTTTTCTTCGTAAAAATTTTTAAATTATGCCGGCTTTTTTACATTTTTCAGTTCTACTCTGATTTTTTTTCAATATTTTAAAGTCGATAAATTTGAAAAGCAATTTAGCATCGTCACTTGTTGCAACAAATATTCGTTAATGTCTTTAAACAATACATGGTTTACAAAACTTTTCTGTAAAAGGCATTTTTTTCCCTTTAAAAAATGTTTTCTTTAATTTCTTTTCTTTAACTTTTTTCTTTTTTTAACTATTGATTTTCACTTTGTTAACTGCCTTTTCCACATCAGTTTGCATTAATAATTTAAAAATAACTTATTTTATCGTCCTTTAAATATCTTGGGACTCTTTATATATTAAAACGAATTTAAAATAACCTTAAGGATAATTTCTTAAATTATTAGCTGAGGATTTTGTCGCTCATTTCATAAGAACCATAAATATATTTGTAAGAATGTGTCCCATCTGAGGCAAATAAAAATAATAATATTTAAAATCTAATTATGACATTTTATTTATTTGAAAATAGGTACTCAGAGTATACGTACCCGTTTAAAAAAGATGTAAATGAATAGTATCTTTAATTGGATTGTTGCTTTTATGCAAACAGATGTAGCATTTACCAATATTATAAAACTATTTAAGGGTTCCAGCAATTAATATCTGACAAAATGATGAAATTATTCATAACTGTGTGCTATCTATAGTTTTTGTTCAATATGCTTGAGCAAATTATTATTCTCTGAGCAAATATCAGGCAGTTTCTAGATAATTGATGCAATATTTTAATATTTAATATTAATTTTCTAAAATTAAGCAATTGCAGCAGCTTTTTTTATTTGCAATTAGAAATTATGTTAAACATTGCTGGTGTAACGCAACAAATGAGGCAATGGCACTTTCAGAGCTACGTGGCGTTATTTCCTTATTCTCCTACTAATTTCTTATCTTCTTGACATGGTTTATCTTGATATAACGATTCTGCTTTCTCTCGAATCTTTCACTCAGAGAACGAAAAGCGGAAACGGAAATAAAAGGAATAAATTGAAGTAAATAATAGGAAGTGCTCATCATAGGAAGATTCGCTTCTTCGTCTAAGTATCAATTCGTCTTCTTTGACTAGTTCAATTGCGCCGTGGTCCACTGCGCAACACTACTGGCCTAGTATTGGCGATGCTTTTGGCGATATTCTTCAAACTGGAATGTCAAACCGGTCGCGGTCGCCACCAAAGAGATGTTCACTTCGAGGGGTATAGGAGACCCGTCCTCCCCTCATCCGGACAGCCGGACTGGAAGCCGGTGGTGGCGGAGGGGGTGGCAAGTGATGGATGTCTGTGTCGATATCCGGAGCTCGGATGGCCTCCAACTCCATGGGCTGAGACATTTCTGCGATCCGCAGGCCCCTGGGCGGCAAGGGGGGCCTTCGGGCGGAAGGGCTGGTTTGCGACATGAGGCCCTGCATGCCCTTCTCGATGGTGTAGGCCTCCATTCCATTGGCTCGCAGACGTTTCTGGGCTTGCAGAGTGGCTCGCAAGGTTTTTTTCTTCTGGAAAGAAGCGCCAAACATCAAGCTTAAGCAACAAGAGGCACATGAAAATAAAATTAATCTACAGAAATAAGATCTGAAGAAATGAGGAAAATATGACATTGAAAGTTCCTCTTCAGTTTTTACAGATGCATCATACAGCAACGTCACACGAGGCCAACTATTGCTTGCAATGGAAAGCCACGCCTACTTCAGGAACATCACGTGATCCCCAACGGGACAATGGCAAATGAATATCTTATAGGCACAACTTCTTAGTCACTTGTACTATGCTTAAGTTTAAGGCTTGCCTAATACCATGACATTACAATACATGATATCATCACTTTATGAGACATGACTCATTATGTTGAGGATTATATCACTATATATATCTTTTCATTCTGAGTATAATAGTTATTTTTGAGTGCACGCTTTTAGAATTAGAGCTGAAAAAGTTCTTAAGCTAAGTTAAAGAATTTAAGAAATTAGATATCATATTGGAACATATTACTTGAAATTTTGGGCAAGTAGGATTAAGATTTAAGAAAATTGAAGAAAATTGCAAAGTAAACAGATTAATTTTTAGTACATTATCATCTCCACTTTTATCATGAAATGTTAGAAGGAATATAGTTTACTAAGCACATATTGTGATCTTTAATTGTTTATGATTCAATAACCTTAAATATCATGTGCATATTTAGAAATCTTTAATTAGTTTGACATTAAGTGAAGCAATTTTTCGGAAATATTTTTATATTAATTAATAAATTCTGTGAAGCTGTGAAACCATTCAACTTATTCTTAATATTGCAATCCAAAAGGGAATTTTTTTAATGATGTACGATATAATTAATTTTAATATTTGCTATTATAGCCAATACTAACTAAAAAAAATTACCAGAATTTATCGGCAGGGTGTTTTTTTTTCTATAAAACAAAGAATTATCTTTTTTTATACTACATTTAACACCATTCAGGTAATTTTTTTTAAATGCAAAAAAATATCACTTTTATGCATAATTATGCAGCAAACTTTCTTATGCTTTATTCTTCCTAACAATCTGTGTCATTTGAAAATGCAGACTTAAAGTAAAAATTTGAGAATCACTAAACTTAAGTTTTTATACGAAAAGTTGTTTCAATCAAATTATTTAATTAGATTTTAGTGTTAAAAAATTTTACCTTATATAACAAATTATTTTCAAAACTCACTTTAAAATAATTTCTGTAATTTCTCTGAACAGGTTTTAGTTCATTCAAGTAATTAAATTAAATGTGCGCTGTGGAGCATATAGTTCAAAAAAGCCATTAAACTTGTTCTTAGTTGCTCAATTTAGATGGAAAAAAATTTAATTATCTCTTTCTCGGAAGTTACTTAAGTAACTATTTCCACAAGATATGCTTCTATGAATAACATATTTTTAAATATATTCAAGAAATTCAACCATAAAAAGTTATGATCATAAATATACTATGGTTATAAACACATGAAGTTGTATTTTTAATGCATTAAATGAAATCAGTGATGTAAGGGCAATTAAATTTTTTATAATCCAATATTTTAATAATTAAATAAAAAGGTTACATAAAATTAAAATTAAATAAGATTAAATTCAATTGAATTTATAATTAAATTAATTTAATTTAAATGAATTTTTAAATTAAAAAAATTAAACATAAATTTAATTTAATTAATTAATTTAATATAATATAATCTAATAATTCAATAAATCTATTTTATTGAACTTTTTAAATAATGGTAATTAATTAATATATTTTATTAATTGCATTTAATATTTCAGCTCCGCATTTACATTTATGTCCAATTTTGCAGAAATTACTTCTATGGATATCATCATTATCAAAATAATATATATTACATCATACCTAATATAATATTTTTTAATTATTAAGCCCATATTTATTTTCATTGTATGCATGAATTTTCAGTTTGTAATTTAATAATATTTTCAAATATAAAATAATTCTTTTAAATTTTTTATCTAGTTGCAAAACCTATTTTCTATTCAACAAAGCTATTTAAATAGGAATATTTTATTGAATTTCTTTTGTGACATGGATTATTAAATTTAATTAATATATTATTTTCTCCCTTTTATTAAGTATATAGGTGTGTATATTTTATTGGAATAAAAGAAATATAATATGAAAACTTTCTTAATATAATTATTTCGCAATTACTGTCAATTTCAATTGCACCAGTACTTAACTATTTTCCTAAAAACATGCAGCATGCAATTTACAATTATTATGATGGATAAATGACGAGGAATATCAATAATTTGTGAATGTCTATACCCTTCAGAACATTAATCTGTACATCCAATAATATGTGAGTATTTATATTCATCAGTACATCAATCTATACATCCAATGCTAAGTATTTATATCTATTCATACATTAATCTGTATATTTAATAATATTTGAGTAGGTTTATCCATCAATAGATAAAGACACACATTTTTAATATGTAAATAGATATATCCATCTGTAGGTAAATGTGTACATGCATTAATATGTGAGCAAATATATCCGTCTGTTGGTTAGTATATATATTCATTAAGATATTAGTAAATATATATCAATAGGTAAATGCGTTAAATCTATTTTTATGTAGGTATATCCGTAAAAGGTAAATGCATATACTCCGTAATTAATGCTAATAATATGTGAGAAAGTTAATTCTTAAACAGGTGAGTATGTATATTTTGTAATATTTGAATCGGTAAGTAATTTGTAGGTAAAGGCCTTGTAATAATACATGAGCAAACGTCTATATATTAGTTAAAGGGTACATCCATTAATATGTAAACATATGTATTAAAAGATAAACGCTTACGTCGATTCATATGTGAATAGATATATCCATCAGTATGTAAGTGTATAAACCCCTTAATATGTGAGTAATTATATCTGTTACAGCTATTTATGGAATTCTGGCATTGTACAGAATGCTCAGGCATTTTTTGGTAAAATATAAAATATGAGAATTATTTGAGTATGCATTTTATATCCTATCAATACTGCTACGTTCAGTGGTGGCTGGGTGGTCGGTTGTATACAAGAAGAAGTATGGCATTAGATATTATAGACCTTTTTTCCCTTAAACATTGTATGTTATAGACCAGTGGTGGGGAAACATTTTTTTAAGACGGGCCATTTGTAATGACTAGACGATCGTAGCGGGCCAAAGAGTAATGCTTAATCGTTAAAAAATTTATGTGTTCTATAAACATATACATATATTATTACATACACTTATTATTTTAATAGTAAAAAAGCAAAAGGTAAGAAAATTATAAGCACAAAATATAAAATGAATTTAGTGTAGTTCTTGATGTGAAGTATTATCACTTTATTTTCTGGTGTCATTACTGGTGCATGAGAAAAATGAAATTGAGACTGTTTTATCAAAATTTCATCATAGTCCGGTTCCATTTGCGAAGCAGAAATTCTTAAAACTGATGAAAGGTGCTCATCTGTAATTCTGTTTCTTAAAGAAGTTTTATTAAGCTTCATTGTTGAAAAGATTTGTTCGCATATATAAGATGAGCCGAACATTGTCATTATCTTCATTGCATGAGTAATTAGATTTGGGAAATTATCTGGACATAAATTTTTATAAAATTCTAGTAATGGCACTGTATGAAAAGTTTGTTTCAGGAGAGTATTACAGTTCAGTTCTATTAACTCAAGTTGAAATTTTGCATCAATTTCTTCGTAATTAACATTGAATGGGGTCGCAAAAATACTAAACTCTGGTTCCATTTTTCTAAAATCCTGAAATCTCCTTTCAAATTTTGAAGATAGTTTTCTCAAATTAATTTCGTATTTTTTAATCTTATTGTTTGATATAGTGAATTTTAAAGATTGTATTCTTGGAAAATTCTCACACTCAAGAACATTCTCACGACGGCACTCTTAAACGGGCCGGATTAAACCTTTCCGCGGGCCGGACTTGGCCCGCGGGCCGTAGTTTCCCCATCACTGTTATAGATCATGATAATGCTTTTATTTAAAAGACATACATTTTACAGGCATACAAATACTATATGAATTAAATATTTTATTCAAAACGTATACATGAAAATGAAAGTATATAAGAAAAAAAGTTCACCTTTCTTATTAAAAAAAATAAAATAGAATCTACTTGCTGAATTGAAAAATGATTAATTTTATTTTGAACTGAAATTAACTTTATTTCTTACAAAAAATAATGGGCAGTACATTTATTTGGTATTTTATAGAACGCCAAAGATACCTGATATTTTAATTATTTCATACTTTGCCTAAAAATGTCTAGCTATTCTTTGGAATACCACATTTCAAACTTTGCCGGAAGCATATGCATCTGTATGTAAATATTGATACTAATAGCCTTAACATATGACTGATTAATAAATTGATATTGTAAATAACTAATACTGATTACATGTATTAATTAACAGTTCACATATTAAAGGATGTAGGCATTTATACATATTAACGAATGCATGCATTGCAGTGGATGTATATATCCATTAATTTGTAAGCATTAATATCCAAAATATAATACATTAATATTCAACCACATTTTATATTTTTTTCTTGTTATTCACTTCGAAATAACCGTCTTTATATGGTGCACTGTACAAAAACTTTGATTTATGAACTATGCATGCATATTCTATCAAAACGAATAGTAGGTAATTACAATTCATTAAACATATTATGAAAATTCACAAATATGCTTCTTATCCACTAGAAGATGAATGATTTTTTTCAAAATTCACGGAGTCATTTAGATAATAAATACGCCCCGTGTAATAAAACATGCTTTATGAAAAGGTATTAAACATTTTAGCAATCCATTAAAATGCATTTTTCATTTTCAAGCGGCTTATAAAAATCGTGCATATACAAAAAGACAAGCTTCTTCACTTCACTTTCGATTTAGGCAATTAAATGGCGATCCGATAGATACAAATGCTTTTAAAATATCTCCAAAATCCTTTCAATTTTTTTCCATTCACACTAAGACACTACAGAAAAAAAAATACCCCAGTAACCAAGAAACTTAAAATTGCCACTAATGAAAAACAATGTTCTCCTGTTCATTCATTTGAAAAAATCAGTAATTTGTTAACAAAATTTGCAAATATTTTCATTTGGGGAAAATACTGAAACAAATGTTTCAATCTTACATGGTTACTGGGGTACAAATTTCAATGATTTCATGCAAGGAATGGGATTTGGTATATTCAATACAAGACTATTTTATACTGTTCATTCCTCGTTGACATGCTTTTTATAAAGATATGGAAGTTTTGAAAAATGAAGGAAAACGATCAATGTCTGGTTAACAGTTAATGATTAACGAATTCCATTATATAATAGAATAATTTTCATTTAAACTTGAGTCATCTGCAAGTGCAGAAACTTCCAGCTATATACAATAATTTTGTAGACCCCAGAAAGACCATGAAAGATTGAAACAATGTTTTTAATTCTGGTAGCAGTTAGATAATAATCATGAAGATACAAAATAAAACACAAAACGCCAACAAAAGTCTTAAAAAGAATGAATTTTACTTATTTTTTTTAAAAAAACTGAAATTTTAAATCCTGAATTTCAAAATCACACAATCTTTAAACAGTTTACAAATTTTAAAATAATTAATTTAGTGTGTGTGTGTTTCCGACAAAAAAATTCCTATTTTACAATTGTGTGCCATCAGAGAAATTAATTGATAATAATTTATATTTTATGATTAATTTGAATTGTAAGCTAATAATTATTTTAATGATATATATTATAAATAGTAAGATTATTAGAATGGTAACTAAATATTCAGGTTGTAAATAAATCAAATATTAGTGGACTTTTTGAATTTCGAAACATAAACAACAATATATTTTTTTCAACAAATCGGTTTAAGCATATGTTATATAATTTTTACATAAAGCATATTTGCATGCACATTGCAATGGTTTCATGAAATCATTCAAAATTCAACTTGTGCAAGAATTGAAACAGGAAGGGTGTGTTAAAGGATTCAATTATGATATGGTATTAAGGATTTTAAGAAATAGTGCATAATAATTTTATACACATCTAATTTGTAGCATGAAATAATCTTCAGCAAAAGGAACACAGTTAAGCTGCAAAGCACTTGTATGTAAAGTAAAAAGATATGTGTAGTGATAAAAGACGACAAGCAATGCTCACGTGATGATACTATTATTAATCTGTAACACATTTTTCCCTCAATAGTTTCAATGGCCAATTTGATAATCCTTTGGAAATTTGTTGAAGAATTTGGAGATTTTTGAAACAAAAGTGAACTTTCTGAAAAATACACGAATCATGGCTCTTTAAAACCCAAAATCGGAACATTTTCTTTGAAATTCCTTGTGTCACAATGCCTTACCGAAAAGCTACAGAAACTTAAGAATGATATATAATAATAATAATAATAATTCAAACAATTCTATTTCTTTCTGAAGATGAGTTCACGGAATGAGCTGGAAGCTGTGATCGTTGAGTATAGACATTATTTAATTATTGATTTATTACCTGCTTGTGTTATTGATATCCACGAATAGTGTTCTTTGAGTGATCTTGATCTTCTAGTTGTGCTCTAGCTTCCCAAAGTTTCTTCAATATTTACAAAACAATGCTTTCTTTTATCCGTAGTATTGAACTACTTTGATCCCATACCCACCAGATAATTTCCATAGCAATATGTTCTGAATAATACAGTTGTATAAATCAGCACTTTTTCCTTGGAAGAATCATTTCAATGGAAATATACTTTGACAAGTCTAAGTAATTATTTATATTAGGTTGTTCGGAAAGTAATTTCGTTTTTTCCTGACAAAGGATTTAATTGCATTTTTCGCACCCAATTTCATACTTAAACCTCAAAATCATTTTATGTTTTAAGAGCTGATATAGCAAGGCTTGAGTGTGAAAAAGTGCAGCTGATTCTTCGCAGTAGTTTTTGGATGGTGCCCTTTTAAATATGGAGAGCAATAAACAGCATTTTCGTCATTTTTTTCTTTTTTGCTATATAAAAGGTAAAAATGCTGTTCAAGCCAGAAATAAATTAGCCAATATGTGTGGAGAAGATGTGTTAACAGTACATCAGTACCAGAACTGATTTGCAAAATTTTTCCTTCAAATGAGGAGGCCAAAAACCACCTCGATCAGTTTTTTTTTACAGCAAAGACCAAAACTTTTATGAGCGTGTAATCATGTTACTACCAAAAATATGGCAAAAGGTATTAGACCAGAATGGCAATTTTATAATTTAATAAATAATTTATTCATTAAACGAAAATTTCTTTTCATTTTGACAAAAAAATACGAAATGACTTTCCGAACAACCCAATAGAATTGAAACAAAAGCTTGATAGCATGAAGCAGATTCTGAAGATTTCATCTTTCAGCAGGATGCAACAATATGATATTTGAATAAGGAAACTTGCACATTTTTATATCAACATCTTCTAATCCTGTTCAATTGATCATCGTTGGCTTTGCAATGACCCATTCCGGGTTTTTTTCCTCAATCTATACCTTATCATATAAATATGAATGATTTCCTTACATTGGAACAGGTGAAAGATAATGTGCTGGTAACTTATTCAGAGAAAGCAATGCAAGATATGAATATAAGCAGTTCGTATAATCTGCTGACTTGTAACATGGTATATATAATTATATGCGACGGAACGTATGATGCGCATTTTTTATAGAAATTATGAGTAATCTCATAGAAAGTTAGTATGTAAAGAATTTCGAATATCCTGCTATTCCTCTTTCTATATGTTGTCTTTGTATAATTGTTCATTAAATATTCATAACTTTGTCACCCGGACATTCACTTTCATTTATTCGGTAGAGTGTTTGGTGAGAGTTGAATTTACAATGAACTTTTCTTACAACGGAAAAGAACCTTCAGATAGAAAAATACATACCGAAAAAGGATCTCGGTTGGCAAAGTGGATTAAAATATGTAGATTAGCTGACATTCCATACTTTCTACCTTTAATAGCTCCGAAATAAAGCAATGCAATGAATGCATATTCGAATGAATTGTTTATTTTGCAACCGTGCAGAATACGTCATATATAATTAAACTACCAAAATACTGAAAGGATGCGGTGTGTTAAAATCATTTTAAATGTTACAGCTTATCAAATGAAATATATTCCACGTTATGGGTATAAGATGACAGATCTTAAGATTATGAAATCAACTGCATTATTTTTATATGAAATAATGAGAAAATTTTACCATAACTATTTTATTGTTTTAAGATGATCTTTATTAAAGCTTTCCCTTTATTTTGGCATTATATATAAAAATGAAGCATGCTTTCTAACATTGAATCCAGAACTTCTTAAATAACTTTTTTATTTCTTTATGTTCCCCCTCTCAGTTTGAATCGTCTTTACGAAATCAATTCACATTTATATAAAATTGTCACATGTTTGTCTACTAGAGAACTCTCTTGTTGAAAATTTGTCTCATGAATATACAGATAGTGATATCGTTCATGGGTACCGTTGAAATATGAATTATTTTGTATTCTAATAATAAATTGATATATATGTTTCTTCTTCTATAATAGGGAAGTGAATATATGTTTCTTCTTCTATTTCTTTTTCTTTTTATCGTCAGTCACTCAAACTTACAGTACAATAATTCAATAATGCAAATCAATACGACATTCATTTGTTTTTAGGCAGTTAAAACGATTCGTTAAATTTAAATTTAAATCAGTGTGCTCATTATTATCAGCTGTCATCCAATATATACCTGGAAATAGTGATAATACTGTATTTTGAATAACCATTTGGTAGCGTTATCTATGCTTAGATAATTAAAGAAATAAAATAATCAAATGTAATATCTTCAGAATGATTTCCATCACAAAAAAGAAGAACTTTGAGTTTTTATTAACCACCACAAATACAATACTCAAAGTCGAACTGCATTGAAAATTTTAATTTTCTTTAACAAATATTTAAAAATAATTTCTCATCCATCTTTTTAGTTAGTTTGATGCTCAATCTATTGTGACATTGACCGTTTTCCTGTTTATATGAATAAAATCGAGCAGAATCAGAGACAGAAAGTACAGAGAGAGATAGAGACAGAGATAAAGGAAAAGAGGAGACACGGATTGAGGAACATGCAAGATAGAGACAGAGAGAGAGGAAGAGAGAATAAGAGAGTTCCGAGCAAGCTGCAGTAACATGCCGAGAAACTTGGAGAGCAGCTTACCTCTTCCTTGTTCATAATCTTGGAAAAGAGAGAGTGCGATTTGGGAGCGGTGCTCAATGGAGATTTCTGTGGAATTAGGCAACGGCTTAAATCCACAGTCAATAAGATTATCAGTCTTTTTTAAAGTAAAAACATTACATAGCCTTGATTCTTGAAGCAACTCAATATCTGGAAATTTGCTTCAATTTAGATAATCACTGAAATTTGGAAAAGCGATTTTGATAATCGTTTAGGTAGTCATTGGAATTTGGGAAAATGATTTTAGTTATCTTTTAGGTAATCGCTGAATTTTGGAAAAGTGATCTGGTAATCGTTTAAGTAATCACTGGAATTTGGAAAAGGGATTTTGGTAATAGCTTAGGTAATCATTGAAATATGGAAAAACTATTTTAATAATCATTTAGATATTCATTGAGATTTGGAAAAATAATTTTATTAATCGTTAAGGTAATTACTGAAATTTGGAAAAGCGATTTTGTCAATCGTTTAGGTAATCATTGAAATTTGGAAAGTGATTTTGGTAGTCGTTTAGGTAATTAGTAAAATTTGCAAAATCGATTGAATAATCGTTTAGGTAATTAATAAGATTTAGAGTTTGAATTTGTTAATTATTTAGATAACCTTTGAAATTTAGAAAAGTAATTGTAGCAAAGATTATAAAAACAATTTGAAGCTCTATCTAAAAACATAAAAGTTTGATTATGAAGTTAAGCCAGGGTCATCACATTTCTTATTCATAAACTAAAGGTTCAGACACACATATGATGAACAGTAAATGCTAGGATCTAACATAAATAACAGATAAAATAAAATCTAAAACTAATTAAATGAGCTGAGTTCTTATTTATTGATTGATTTATATACTGGTTTATTTATATGTTTTTAATGCTTTCCAAATAGAAAAAGTTGGTAAAAATTTTCACTTATATCCACAATATTCGACTTTTTGGCAAATTGTATTAATAAAAAACAAAATATAACGGTATGAAATACAATTATGGTTGCTGATAATATTTAAACGATAAATCTTTGATTATAATAAAAGCTGAAAAATATAAAAGCACAAATAAGCGCAGTAATAATAACACATAAATTCAATATTATATAATGCATAAAGAAAAATAAACATAGAAGATAAGTTTCATCATATAAATAAATAAATTATGCATTCAAAATATAAAAAATACATCATAACTACAGTAATTAAACATTTTGTTATGAATTCAGAAAGATGGGAGTGTTATAAAATATATAGACAGTGTAAAAAATATATAGGGGGGGGGAATATATGGACATTAAAAAGCATTTAATTTTCAGCTAAATAGCTAGAAATAAACACAATTATTATATGTTTAAAATACATATTAAATAAAATTCCTTATATAATTAGAGCATACAATTAATTCCAGTGACAAATACATTAAAGTAAAAGTCTCATTTACTTTAAAAATTAGTATAATATTTCATTTTAGAATCATACATCCCCCCCATGTAAAATTTAAGAACATATAATTAAGGATCATTTATCAGCACTTATTAAAATGGATTAACTAAAATCTTTTAGCATTAACTTAGCTTCAAAATATGCTTCATAATCTGAAGTTGCCACTATAAGCTACGACAATTGTTGATTCGAATGCTTGAATCAAACGATTCTCTAGAAGAAAGGACAAATGCTTCGGTATCACAGTGAAGAGAGTATTTGATACAATTAAATTCATACACCCTTTTACACTTTTGGTAATTTAATTACAGAATAATTAATAATACGAAGCTGTTAAGGCTTCCAAAACGTGGATTAATATGTTTCCAATTTGTTGATTCAAAAAATGAGAACATTATAATTTCCCTAAATGACGCATTGAAATATCTCATTTGGTACAGGAGACATGTATTTACACAAAAAAATGGCTTGCGTCAAATATTCGAGGCTAAATGACCAACAGCTGCCTGAATATCTTCCAATATCAATATCCTACGACTGACATTGGAAGCTCTTAGGTTGAGGTCCAACCTAAAAATGTTACTAACTGTCAAACATTCATTATTAATCGATGTTCACAGCATCGTGTAGCCTAGTTTAGCTACTCATCATCGAGAAAAAGTAACAAAATTTCCATTTCAATATGAAGAAACAAAAATTCTACTAAAAATACTGTCATATAAAGCATCAAATAGTACAGTGCATTCTGCAATAAAAGATGTAACTCAGTGCATACATACATATAAAGGAGAGAAATTCCGTTACGCGATGACAACGCTACGCACCTCAACAGCTCCCCTCCATTTGTCCGCGGCGTGTCGCGCTAGCTCCAGCCTCCTCTGCTTTCTCGTCTGGTGTTTCTTGTAAATGATCTCGATGATGATCAGCCCCACGCCGCCCACGATACCGGCGCCCACCAGAATGAAGACCCCTGCAAAACACGCAAACATCAGAAGTCAGAAAATTATATTTGTGGGATGCTTCTATCAACAACCTCTTTGCCAATATGCTGGCATTGGTATTAAAGTTTTCAATTGTACTTTGTTCAAGAAATTGTAAGTAACAATGAAAATTTATAGATTATTTCACATTTTTTATATAACTTGAATTAATTAACCCTCCAACTGCGTATCCCATCATTTTCTCTGGTTGGCAATCAGTCCATTTTTATGTTAGATCCACTTTTTCATAGATTAGAGTGTTTATTTATACGGTTACGGACTTTTATTACACTATATCGTTATTGAATAACACAATATTAGTTTACTTTCTATGAAATATATTTGAATTTATTAGCAAACATCGCATCTAAACAGTGATATTAAAGAATTTCGCAGTCAGAGGGTTAATAAATGTTAAATTTTAAATATTGATAAGTGTTTCTTCTTCTTTAAATAGATTTTCGGATACTATTAACCAAGGGATGTCGAATCTAGGAACTCTAAACTCTCAACAAAAATTATCATGGGATCACATATTCAATATTCATTAAAATTGTTAAACTCCCCCTACTCTTAAAATTAATATTTTGTAACTTCTATATTTTATATTATAGGAGTTAAAAGCTTGCAACTACAACTGTACACTAATGAAATGGTGCGCAAACTATTTTCATTTGTGGTGCCCTATTTTGTGAAAACTTTTGTCGCGAACCATGGTTAAAAAGTAGACTTTTTGTTTAATCATCAAAGAAGTTAGAATGAAATTCTTTCTGGAATTTGCTCTTAGTGGTTTTGAAAGAGTGTCGTAATGTCATCGGTTGAAATAACGTCTCTTTAAAATAACTTAACCCAACTTAAAAACCCTTATAAAAAAATTATATAAGTTCTAACATCATAAAAATTAGTTAATAAATCAACACAAATATTTTTGAAACAATGCTTTATTTATGCATATGAGTATGAGTTATGTATTGTAAATATGAGTTATTTATACATAATGGGGGTTTGAAGCCCTCTGATAGCGATAGCAAATATCAGGATCTTAAAATGTTAGTTTCTTCGCTTGTATTATTTTTGTTCTTTGAAATGAATAATTGAAGATTTTCCATAAATTCTTTCCCCCAAAATTTGCCTACTACCCTCTGTTTGCGCACCATTGCGCTGATGCCACACAAAGCATTGTTTTTGATTACACCTTTATTAGAAAATGTTTGGGGAAGACGACTTCCCGTTGGTTTTTTTGATTTTTTGAACTGCAAATATTTTAATAACCGTGACATCTGATCTAAATCCCATTCAATTCACGAAATCATCCGAACTATAACAGAAAGATAAGAACATTTAAAAATTTCAGAAAAATAAATCGAAATATTTTGAATCGCTGATAAAGGGTATTTTACCTGCCATATTCTTCAAGCCCAGTGTTGCGGGAAATTTCTCATTTTTTTCACAAGTTTCACTACCCTGCAAGATCCATCGGTTATCCAGTTCTTCCATGTAACCACCTGCAAGGAAATGAAAGTTAACAAGTCATGCTTTACTGTAATGGAATTTAAATTTTACTTTTATTTTGAAGTTCCAACATTCAGACTAAGATTATTAAATACATTGATCAATGGTTTTAAAAGTTCTTTTTCTGAAATATCCATTAACAAAGCTCACGAATTTCTATCAAATTAGTTTTTAAAATGTGTTTATTGAGCTTAAAGTGAAATGGATATATTTTGGAAAAATTAACGGCGATACATTGCACTCTCGAGCACCGGTTCTCTACAATCCGGCCTAGTTTCATTTAATCGTTATTACATAAGGAAAATAGGATGTCTGCTAAGTCATCTGTTAAAGACTTTTTAAAAACCTAAAAACTAAGTTTATGATCTTATTTTAGGGTTATCTTTTCATACCTTTGTAGTCATTTATCAGTGAAAAATAAAAAACAATGTGTTCCAGTTGTCTTAAGAATAAGGCTTACTACTTAAATGTTTTATCTGTGTTTCCTGTATTTAAGTTAAGCAGTACAGAATTTGCGTTAAAATGAGAGCAGTTTATGTCCTTTAACTTACTTTTTTCTGTAATAAATTCTTGAAATATACAATGTTGCATATAAACGTATATAAACTACCAGTAAAGAGTCTTCTATTTTAACTTGACAAATTACAAGCAACTGCCTCTGTGATTCGCCAGGCAGTGGCTGTACTTACTTTGAGGAGGGCTCGATACTCAATAAAAAAGTGAGAAAATATGTATTAAAAACAGTGAGTTTTGAGTAAAATCTTTATTTTCTGGTATTGGTGGACAGAGACATGAACTTCCCGAGAACTACGACCTATTCGACTTTTTTGTTATCCGATCAGTCCGTCAGCCACATTAAGCTGGATAGTCGAAAGTGTACTTATATAAAACTCCCCTTCGGTATTCAATAAATTACATTAAATGAAAAGGGGAGGAATTCGCAATAGCCAGGTGCCTCAAGTGCCCACCATTGTTCCGTTGAACAGACATTTGGACCTTTCAGAACCGACTGAGTTAACGCTTTTTATCAACTATTCTAATATGAAGAAAAAAAAGACCTACCATAGCAATTATATAAAAACATTTTCTTAGTTTAGCAGTAACATGCGATTTTAACATATGAATAAATTCATACACTAATATACTTGAATTCAATATACAGAATAAACTGCGTAAAATTACAATCCTTGAAAGAAGTATTCAAAATCGGCAGGCGATATAGCCTTTGAAATCGTACTATGAGACATCAACTAATAACAATAAGTTATGAGACACCAACTAATAACAATAAATTATGAGATAACAATAAGTTATGAGACA
>JAPMOQ010029703.1:4536899-4559960 GCA_026543055.1 Argiope trifasciata | reverse complement strand
ATTATGAGACACCAACTAATAACAATAAATTATGAGATACCAACTAACAACAATAAATTATGAGACACCAACTAATAACAATAAATTATGAGACACCAACTAATAACAATAAATGCGTAATATTGAGACTTTTTAATTTGAAAGAACCAATCAAAATGAAAATCATAACTGTAAGAGTGCCTTACTTTCATGCATGCCAAGCAGGGCGAGCGTGACCTGATCTGCCCAGAGGCTGTGCTTCTGAAGTCCGATGCCGTACCCTGATCGTCCGAATTGCTCACCGGCTGTCACCAGATTGCAGTCCTGGGCGGCTTCGTACTCGAGACGAGAAGAGTCCCAGATGAAGGCGCTCAGACCACTAACGAAAGAAAAAAAAAATAGCAGGGTTCAATTAAACAAGCCTTGACAACATATTTTGAAAATGTCTTTAAATATTTATTAACATAATTTCATTCTTGTTTATGAAGATTACACCACATAAACTTTTATAAAAGAAAGTTCTTGCTGAAAAAAGAGCTAAGCAGATTTTCGATGATTAGCGTTTTTCAAATTCATTTTAATATCGAAATAAAAATTAAGACATTCGAAAGATCGTAAGTGGTCAAACATATGTGTTTCAATTAAATATATTTCAGAAATTATGTAACAGATGTTTAAATCTATCTTTAATAGGGTATTTCTTTTAATTACAATCAATAAACGAAACTGTAGCTTTTTTACGGAAGCTGGAAAGTGTCATTGATATTGCTGATCAATTATGGTTCCCCTAACTTTGCTTTTTAATTTTTAGTAATTATGAATTGCTAATTGGTCTTCAGAGAGACTGAAGGCTACTGCAATCCTTCACACTCATTAAGAGTGACTGTTCATTTCGGTTTCTTTTATTTCAATAACTATTCTCAGTGTTTATAAACGTATAAAGAGTTGGACTACCAATGTTTCGGCTTACAAGTTCTTTGTCTGAGTTGTTGCTGTTATACTGGTTTTTTTAGCGCAAAGATTGTCTGAGACCAACACAATGTTGCATTCAGATATTCCATAACTAAGAAGTAACCAAATGCTATTTACTCCAAACATGTTTACTTTGAATTTTAGTAATCCTTATTTAATTCTAAATCATATTTGACAGACATTCTCAATTTTGGATTGATTTGGAATGCTAGAATTTTATTTGGTTATGCACTGAGACAATTTTAATCCTGGTATGGAAAAGTGAAGTCATTTTGTATTCGTATTGTTTAAAGAGCAGTGAGAGCTACCTAGTTGGATTTGCCATTAATAATTTAACAGGTATTTTTTGAATCCTACAGTTAAAGAAACTATGCAGATAAAACAAAATAAATCAATTAAAAGTGTTCAATAACTTTTGAATCACAAATAAAATCATTGATTAACATATTGATCAAAGCAATGAATATTTCAAGCATGATTTTCTAGCTTGACAGCTTTTTTACCAAAGTTTATTTGTCGGGGGAATTATTAATATTCACCCAACAGATAAACTCAACCAATTCTTTTACCAAAACAAAAATCATATTTTCATTTCATATAGACGAAATTCATATGGAAAAAAAATTAAATCTAAGATGTATTCATTCCAGTTAAATTTTGGTTTGTATAAAGCTCTACGGCGGTTTAAAAAAGTTTAAAAGACGACCATCAAAATTTAATTTTAATTTACTCTATGTTTGTATCAATAAGTCAAAACAATGAAACTTTAATTCTAGAAAACTTCAGTAACTCAGCATTACAAATGGTAAATATTGGTCACCGAAGTTAAGAGTTTACATTTTAATTATTAATATGGATAATTTTTCCATTATACTTTTTATAAAAATCCACATATTTGAAAATATGATATTAGCTACTTTCTTTTCCACTTCTAATAAGCTATTAACTATTACATTCTTGTTTCTATTATAGCCTAAAAAAACTGGAATGTATTCTCTTTTCTAGTGCAAAATATTGTTCTTTAGTTAGATTTTTGCAAATTATTTTAAATAAACAAAAGAAAACTAGTTGATTCAATAGATTTTTTGAAAATGGAAAACTCACTCTGATTTGACAGCTGCTATGGCTTCTTCTGCGCTGTCGTAGTTCTTGCCTTCCATCGTTCGATACATGTTCGACAGTTCCACTTGTCGCCGAAAATACATGTCCACAGAGCTGCCTTTCACAGTAGCATACTTGAAGTTGTCCATTGGATTTCTTAACTAGAATAGCAAGCAAATATAATTGTTAAAATGATAATATCCTTCATCCAGCAAACGTGTTTGATAATACTGATTTACATTCGTTTGTCAAATTTATAATTCTGTTCAACATAAGAAGTTAAAGCTGAAGTTAATGGTGATATAAATTTTAAGTGCGAAACTTATAAGAACATGCACAAATCAAAAGAAAATGATATCGAAATATACAATAATACTTAAAAAATATGCTAAGTAAAATAAAATATCATTCTTATGCAAATGGAGCTATTCAGTAAAAGGAGATTATTGGGAACTCAAAAGAACACCACGAAAATTAAACACATAAAATTCTGAGCAATAGATACAGCAAAACTGATAAAAATAGAATTATGTACATAAAAAAACACTAAAAAATTATAGAAAAAATAATATAGAAAAAAAACTTTCAATATCTGGTTTAAACAAACAATGTCAAGAATGATATATCCTTTGTAAATACAAAGAAAAGGGAAGAACATGCTTTATTGTTTTTATTAGACAAATCATGGGTGAGCGTGTTTTGAAAATCAATACATGCAAGTATCAAGTGCATGATCGCCATGGAGGACTTCAAGTTTGTAGGTGACAGACTGAAAATTTCAAATTGACTTCAAAAAAAGGAGCCCAAAACAGATAAAGCTTAACGATTTTACTTTATACTTTTCGATAAAGATAGGTCTCAAAAATTTTATGTTTGCACTTCATTTTGAACAAAAAAGTGAATTTTTTCTGCTTTTTTTTTAAATTTTTAATAACGCATATATTCTTATATGTGCAGTTTATAAACCAAGGATGTTACTAATAATGTAAACAAAATGAGAAATAATGTACACTATAGTTATTCCAGAAAATTATATTTCGTTGATTTTTCTTCCTGAATATAAAACAATAATTTTTTTTCTCATTTGAAAGTTGATTTAACTGCCATGTTGAAAACACAGGTGTAGTAAGAAATGAACATGACAGAAAAAATTATTGTGCGAGGTGCAATAAATATGCAAAACTTTTCTGGACTAATCTTTTCTTTTTATTTCAAAATTCACCACGGTAGCATAAATAATTCTCTGAACAGAAAAATCGCTAATAATATTCAAACAAGTGACAACTTCTTTGATTCGTTTATAGATCTCGTTTGGTCTTTTAACAAAGTCTTACTTCAAAAATGTTATCACTTTCTTGCTTTACTTTCGAGCCATTTTTGGAAGAACATTGGGAATTTTCTTTTTATAACTGTTATTTCCTTCTCTTTATTGCTTTTGTATTATAATCTAAAATGACAAATATTCGAATCGGTTAAAAAAATCAGAAACAACGTAAATTCGAGTTGGTTTAAGCCAAAATATTATTGTATAAGAAAGAGTAATAATATGTACTTTATTCTATTACTTGGTTATAAAGTGTGTGCAATTGCCTAAATATCCAATTACATGTCAAAGATGGCGCAGTCAAACCAATAAAAATATTACCAACTTAAATATATGATGCCAAACTAATTTCATCATTATTTGTAGAAATAAAAGGGGTTGAACATATTAACCTTTTTAAAAAAAATTTTAATCGTAAATATTAGTGAAATTAATTTATTGCCTGAAGAAAGGCAGAATTACACTAATTTAATTCAATCCAAAAGAATCTTACGATGAAAAGAAGATGTATTTAAGAACTGAATCTTGTTGCTATATAGTTTTTAGAACTGGCTCAACTATTTTAAAGCAACTAATATCAATTTCTTTCATGGCTTATACCAATGCAAATGGACACATATTTGTATTATTTCTGTGGCTATGCTAATTTTGCCGTATTTTATTAATAAAGAATAAATTAAAAACAATAAGTATATGAAATAAAAATATACCCTGTAGTATCAAATTGAATTTTAAAATTATTTCATGTTATTACGGATTAAAAATTTTATATCTAAGTACTTTTTTGCATGTCTTTATTTGTAATTAAACAATGACAGGAAACTAATAAAAAATATTACGAATAAGTACTGAAAATATAAGAATAAAATCTTAACCGATTAAAGGAATCGAAGTTTGGCGACTTACCCTGGCGTCATTGATGCCAGTGAGTGATGTTTCAGGTCTATCCAACACGAGGAAAGCTGCCAAGTTGGCAGTGTAAGATGCTACTACTATCATAGCAAAGCCAGCCCATACCATACCTAAAACCCGGGCACTGAAGCTTCGTGGTGTTCCTGGAAAAGAAAAAGAATTTTTATCTCTGGCATAATGTCCATCAGTTGTGATATGAAAATACTCTACATTTATTTTTAGAATTAGATTTCTCTGTTAGCATAAAAATGTTTTTTATATTTTTTTTGATGTTATTCGAAATTCAAAATGTCTTTTAATTATTTTTTTAATGTTTACAGACCTTTAGATTTCAATATTATTCAAAAATCAAAATATCTTTTAAGTTATTTGTCAACAAAATTTTACAAATATTTAGATTAATTTCATTTCTTTACAAATTATCATTCCGTGTGCATATAATCAACTTCTGGAATACGATAAAACTAATTCCTAGTCAGAAAAAAAAACTGTTTCCATTCAAATAAAAAAAATTTTTATAAACAGAATTTTAAAAAAAAATTATTCCGATTTTACATTTAATGATTTATAGTCCATATGAATTTACAGGATGATTCTTTTTAGAATGACTACCTAAATAGTTATCTATTTTATAACACCGTGAATTTAATCTTAGAATTCAGTGTGATGGTATGTATGAATGCTTAAATATCCTTAATTTGTGATAATCACGATACATATTTTTTTTAAAAAAAACAATGGTGGAGGAATTTCTCATTCGCCATTCTTGTTTCAATTTAATATTATTATACTAGACTATATATGATCCAAATATGTATACCTTCTCCGATTCCACTGTTGAGCAGTACTCCCCATGCAAACCAGATGGCGCTGGAGAGGTTGAGGGCGTCTTCCTCGGTGGCGTCACTGCTGGGCAGTTTGTAGCGCCCGAAGGGGCTGAAGCGGTCCAACAGGTAGAGAGCCAGCGCCACCACGTGCACGGATACCATCACAAGGATCCACAGGGTCTTCTGAAAGGGTTGCAAGAACGAGGCGAGGGTCGAACTTTTAGGGTGCTGCAGAAAAGTAAACAATTCCACTGAGTTAGTGTTGAATTGTCAACAAGAATTTAAAAACGCAAATTTTTGGTTAATGTTAATGATGCTAAGAACTCATAAATGGTAATAACATGAAAAAAAAATCTTTTCAATTGATTTATATTTGCTGGATTTATCCCTTTTAAAAATGTTCTGGAATACCAACGGCATTTAAACTCAGATAATCGAATTCCGTTGCTTTATAAACAAGCACTATCTCGATATAATTTTACTGCAAGAAACCCACCTGAAATCTCCCCAAATAACTTAAGTACCTCACGACAATACATACTTAGACTTAACGAAGACTGGCATAAACCAAGCAGAGGAACGACCATAGTAATTAAAAAATTCATTTCCCCACCACGAAATTCTTCTCCCCAAATAACTCATATTGAATCTAGCAGTATCAATATTCTGAATTCGGACCCAATATTAATTTCCTTAATTTACCCCCCACCCTTTCATTTGACACAAACCAGCTCACTTGGAACCTGAGTACTCTAATGCATCTAAGTGATCTAAACATTCTGCCAATTTTGATCCTCATCACATTAACAGGGACTCCAACAAAAGCATTGCTAGAGGCAATATTTTAAAGTCATTTGTGAACTCCGGGGGACTAGAAATCATCGCCCCACCCCTACGCAAACTACACTGCACCCTTCATAGTTCGATCAATAACAAAAAAAAAATTCTACACTCATATGTTAAGGAGTTTAGAACGTTATATTACACTGAAGGCTCAGTAAGGCTAACCACCAACAAATATTAATTAATATGAGCCTTCAGATTATGCTTTAAAACCTCAGTTTTAATTTCCAATTTTTTTATACCAAATTATTCTTATATCTATTTCTTACAAATCGTAAGAATATCAATGAGTCTTTTTGTATTTCTTCAATCTTTGACCATTTTTTTTCAGAATTTAGTTCCTTCTCATAGCTATCTTAATCTTTGTGATTTTCATACAATTTAAACAAAATGCTTTACATTCAGTTATGTTATAGAGCATATTCATTAATGGATTTGCATATAAGCATAATAAACGTAATGAACATATCCATTCATGAGTTAATAGATATAGTTGCTTTACTAAATATATTGTTACATTTTTATGTAGTTTTATTTCTTTTTTATTCTAAAGTAAATATTCAGCTGTCACTTTTTTTCCTAATTTCCAGAATTATGTTTAAAATTATTCTTGTACACTAAAATTTTTGTATAGAATTAATATAATACTGTATAAACTGATACTAATATACTTTTTTAATGTAAAATTACTTAAAATAATTGAAGTCGGTAATTTTATTTTCTTACACAAAATGGTATATTGTGATTGCAAGGACTCTTAAGCTATAATTGCGATTTTCCAGGTGCTTTCATTTTTATTTTCTACTTTTTTTAACCGTAACTTTTTGGTTTGTGATCAGGTATGGAATGTACTCACTTTCTTTTCCAATATGGTGATCCCCTGGTATTTGAAAGGTTTTGAAAATTCTATGGCCTGAGATCTTTCAGGGTTTATAGTGAGCGGAGCTACAACCATGTCAGCTCGCTCATACACCAGGTCACCAACCATTCCAGTCCACATCTTTTTCTCCGAACCGTTTACCTGCAAGGCAAAGAAAATTAAACCATTAATCCTATTTAATATAGAATAATGCTTTGTACAATACAGAAAACAGTAAGCATCAGGGCTGGGTTATCAAAATAAGACAAAACAGATAATTGCCTAAGATATAGCAAGTCCCAAGGCTTTAACAATTTTTACGTATCTTAAGGGTTCTTCTTCCATCTGATTTATTAGGACCATGTACTTGAGCACATTCATATCAAAAGCTAATGGATTTCAAATTTCAGAACATTATGCTGAAGACTTTTTACGTTTTCAGTTTCTCTTGTAAATTAGAGAACTTCATTTTTATAGGTGAAAAAAGGACTAAGAAATCAGCAATCTTAGTAAAAATAAATTCAAAATTCAAACTGCGTTTAAAAAAAAAATTATAATTTCTTGTACCATTTTGCTTGCTTTTAAAGCAATACTTTTTATTATTCACTTGTGGAAACTAACTATCTTAACAGTAATTAAATGCTTTGTTGTTTCAGTGTGCCATGGCATTTGTTAATTAAAAATGAGTTAAATAAATAGTGATAATTAATAAAACAATATCTATGTTTGAAAGTTCCAATGCAAAAGATGGTCTCAATTTTATATGTATATATTACCCCACAAAATTTAATACCTGCCTGATGGAAGTTTTTTCTGTTTTATATGATTTGTGTTTATAATACTTTCGCTCAACTTTTTGATGTCAAATCTATTTCCATGTTATTTCAGCATTCTCTCTGAAGATGTTAATGAGTTCGTAAATCCTCTCTTCATTTTACAATCTAAGAATATTTGGAAATGCCAAAATTAAATGTTCAATTCTTAGTAACAAATTATTTTTGGAGTCAAACAATAAAGAAAACGAAAAGTTAGCAATATTCATGTAGTGTTTAGAAAAGCAGCTTTGCTTAAATCAGAAAAATCATATATCATATGACGAAATTATATACTATTTCAAAACTATCTGAATATCTTTCAATAAATTCAATATAATTCAGGAAATTTTTTAATGTATTCAGTCATTTAAAATAATAAATACGCATGCTCAACTATATTCTGACTAGTACGCAAAACAGTAAGAAATTGTCAATGGTTTCTCCCCAAGGGTCTCGGTAATGATTAAGTTAAACTAATTTGATAAAATATGAATTAAATCACATATTTATTTTTGATAAAATAAACAATATCAAAATACATTAAAAGCAACAAATTCGTTCTAATAACCCTTTATAAAAATTTTAAAAAATGGAAATTAATCCGTGAAATATTTCTTTTCTGGTATTTTTTCCTATCCATTGAATCAAATAGTTTATTTCAATCCTTATTGCATTTCAAAAGAGTGCAAAGATTTATCTAGCCACATATGTTATTCAATGAATGACAAGATTCGAGTTTTTGCAACAAGTTCTGAGATTGTATTTCAAAGTCTCTCACATAATCAAAACTCCCGTACAGTCCATCTTCCACTTGGTAGAGGGAGTAAGTGAAATTGAGTTCCGTCGCTAGAGCATTCAGCAAATCCATGCAGTAACCTCGACAACAGTACATGTCTTGCTCTCCTGCAAATAACAAAGTATTAATTTCAGTGCAATATCGAATTCCATCTGATACGCAATACGCGTTATATATAAATAATTTGAATCAAATTTATGAATAGGTTAGGCAAAAAGCAATTCATTTTTATAAGAGAAGTCTTCATTTCAAATTCATAGAGCATTCTCTGTATGTATCTTTGACAGTGAATTCAGTAAAAAGGATGTATACAGAATATAATTTATGTAATAAGGGTTAATATCATAAATTTTTATAGACATACAATAGCATAATTTCATAGATAAAATGAATTCAAATCGCACGCCATACGACAAGTAGGATATTTATCAAAAAATATTTGGAGTGCTTAAAATAGGGATTGAAAAACTTGCTTTGCTTCTTAAAAGAAAATATGCTCAAAAATAGGCCAAAAAATCTTGAATAAAAAATCAAAATACAGTGTACCATAGAGTCAAACGAAAGAACATTGCACTTTATGTTTATAAATTATTTTATAAAAATTTTAGAAATATGACATCAGTTAAATAATATTCATAAACAATAGTTTATTTGTATAACACTGCATTTTTCCCTGTTTATTTCAAGAATTTGATTTTTTAAAAAAGACTGGACAACATCATATAATCTGCCAATTTTGATTGAAATATAGTCCTTGCATACATATAGAGTGAGAATCCGTAAAATTTCAACAGATTGAAAAAATATACAAAACAAAAACTGTAAAATAAATAAACAAAAAAATTAAATTCCTTAACTTTATAAATAAATAATTTAGAAATCATGAATGTGAGATTCGCTCTTTGCGCATTATATGTTGAAATGGTATTCAACTTTATGCATTTGTAAACACATGAATGAATTTAAATTGAATAATTGTTGTGATATGATTCTCTAAACCCTAGAAAATACTATTGGAAATCTGATACGCATAATTTTTCTATAACTCCTCATGAAAAAAAAATCTAAAGAACTGAAAAATTGCCTGATATGACTTTTAAGTCAAATTTTCTTATTAAACCATCTTCGGGCCTTATACTATGCCATCCATAAGATTCTAAGAAATAACAATGCTTTAAATAAAACTTTATGCATAATGTATGTAATATGTAGCATCGAAACATTACTGTTAGATTTAATTATTCTTATGCGTGATTTTGTAATATAATCAAGAATTCTTGGACACCATGTCCTTTCAATTGAAAAACAGGAAGAATAATTTTTAAAATATTGAATTATGTTTTAAATACATTATTGGACAAATATATTTATTACTGTTTCTGTGTTCTTAAAGATAATTTTAAAGCTAACTTTGTTAAAGTTTGATTTACTTTCACTTATGGGAGTAATACAAAGGGTAAAGATAATTTTGGAAATTTTTGCATTTATATTTTTTATTAATGGTTGAACTTCTCATTTCTTTAATGAAAATAATTGGATTTCAGTATTTTAATACAAAATATTTTTTAAATACAAATAAATCATGGAATACTCAATTATATGTGAAACAAAAAGTTAAGATTGGAATTTTTTTTTCCAATTCAAAAACGTTCATTTTTACTGTCGAATAATTCCTTGATAAATAGTTCCATTAATTTCAATAATTCAATGATTTAATTTCAATTCTAAACATTTATGAAATAAAATTATTTCTATTGTGAGCAATGAAAATCAATTACCACTCGTTCGGTTCATTCTTGGACAAGGAATCTCGTCCTCATTGCACATTGATCTCTCTTCGACCTCGCGGATCCAGGTGAAAGGTTTCTCTGCTACAGTCACCACCTAACACAAACAACAAATTATAAGCACTTATACATTCAGCCACATTTATGAGCGCGCGTGCGTGCGTGCTCACATACAATCACAATTTTACTTTTAATGACTTGATACTTTTAAATATCACTTTAAGTTTACCCTGAATATCTTTGATGGCATGTTTTTTTCTTCATTTCAGACATAAGGGTTGTTTTTTTTTTTCACTTTTATGTATATAATCTTCAGTACAAGTTAAAAATTGCTTCTTAAAATTAACGCAAGACTGAATTTTCCCCAATTCATGCTGTAATAAAAAATACCATTTGACGGCTGATGTCTTGTGTTAGTAAAAACAGAACGTTACATCATAGGAAAAAAAAATTTCATTGTCGAACAAAATTTCAAAGATAATGAAAGTCTGGCAGCTAAAGTCCGGAAATTTGAGAATTATTCCCCTGGATCATGGGATGTAACACCATTGGATTTCTTTTTATGGATTTATTTGAAGTCAAAGATCTGTGCCAACAAACACGCGGGCGTTGAAGGAGGAAATTCAACGCTGCATCAATGAAATTCAGCCACATTTATGTAAAATGGTAATAATAAAAATTCGACAAAAGAACGCTCGTTGTCATGTGTTATTCCATGCATAAACCTATGCTGTGTACTTTACAATTCAATAGAAATATTAAAAAGCAAAAATAACTGTTTTTATTCAAATTTTGAATTAGCACGCTTCCTATCATGTATCGTTCCCTTTCTTCTAACCCTAAACTATCAGCTGTCAAATAGATTTTTAACGGAATTGCCAACATTTTATTGCACGAATGGTGGCAAATTGAATTCTTGATTTAATTTTGAGACCACATTTAAGTAAAAAGAACTCAACAATTTGAAGAATCAACTTTTTTATGTGCTTTTTTAATAATTTTATATATTCTAAATTTTTGGAAAGCATGTCAAACTTTGTATGTCTGTCAATTTAAGTGCACAAGAACGTGATAACACCATAATGGAGCAGGCTATACAAATGAAATTATGTAAATCGATATATCATCTAATCTGTTGATGGGTATAAATTCTTGGTTTTCGTTCATCTTCGATGTCTCTGATTATCAATTTGTTTATGCAATTATAATTGCATTCAACGATTCAAAAACTCATTAAATTAGATGGAGAAATTTTAGAATAAATTTTATAACAAATTCTTAAATCCTTCTTCAGTTTTTTACCACCTTAATTAATAAGTAACAGTATTGTTTTAAAATTAATATTTAATTGTTTACTATATATTGAAGTTTAAAACATAAAAAAATTATTACTGGGATACACAAGAAAGTTGAGCCCAAAATAGCAAACTCTGATTTTTTTTTAAATACAAGCGTACTATTAACGAATATTTCATATTCTGTTTTCGATAAAAGAGGTTTAATTAATCAATTTACTAACGCTTAATCCATAATTTAGATACTATACATCCAACCATTTGTTAGTGACATAAATATTGTTATAAACTGGATATTAAACAAAATTATAAAAAGTTCTGTTTTATAACAAAATTTAAACTTTAGATTAAATAATGATACTAATGCACGTGGAATTATCACATCTTCGATAAATATTTTGTAACTTTGAAAGAATATTCTCACCTTCAAATGTGTTGGAACAATGTAACCTCTGGGCTTTTTTAATTCATTTCCCGGCCATTGTATTTCTTGTACGTTGAGAGACAGGGTCATCTCAGTTTTCATCTGAAGAAAAGGGAAGCGAGATATTATCCAAAAATAAAATAACTTATGCCATTCAAAACTGAAATACTTTTATTATTAACTTTTACATTGAAATTTCATTCAGAACAGTCATGCAGCAGGTTTGCATAGCAAGCTCAAATGCATTAAAAAATTATTTTTTCTTTAAATTAAAAATATTTTTACAATACTATGTGATTGGTCAGCAAATGCAAATAATAAAAATTGGAATTATTGAGAAAATAATATTTAATTTTTTTGTAAAAATGTTTAAAATCATTTATGGAATCCTTTTATGAAGATAATATTTATGCTCTGGCACGTGTATATACAGATATCCTTATTCATTGTATAAACTTTATACAACATTCCTATATTATGTGTTAACTGTGCCATACGACATTTATGATGAAATTTCGACAATTGTGATGAAAGCTTCATTTAGAATTTAAATAGAATATTAGGATGATATACAGAATTACCAAATAATGTAAATAACATACACTGATGGAAAAAAGATCCCAACACCAAGAAAAAATTATTGTACAGTAATGAAATTTTAGGAATACAATTGTCTATGTAACATATTTACTTGATTAAAGTTTCAAGATCACAGGCAGAGCCATTTCCGAGAAAGGCCATTTCAAATGTGAAATGTGGGTACATTAGTAACCGGTGTAAACGTCAGAATTTTGAATGTAAGCATGAAAACGTGCATGCTTTGCGTCGTACAGGTGTCGGATATCAGTTTGTGGGATGGAGTTCCATGCCTTTTGCACTTGGGTGGTCAATGCAGGGAAGGTTAATGCTGGTTGTGGATGACGCTGGAGATGTCGTCTAATGATGTCCCATACGTGCTCGACTGGAGAAAGATCTGGTGATCTAGCAGGCCAAGGCAACATGTCGATACTCTGTAGAGCATGTTGGGTTACAACAGAGATATGAAGGCAAGCGTTATCCTGTTCGAACCTCCCCCCTTGAATGCTGCTCATGAATGGCAGCTCAACAGATTGTATCACTAGACTGACGTACAAATTTGCAGTCAGGGTGCATGGGATAACCACGAGTGTGCTCCTGCTGTCGTACGAAATTGCTCCTCAAACCATAACTCCAGGAGTAGGCCCTGTGTGTCTAAGCCGCAGACAGGTCACTAGCAGGCGTTCACCTGGCCTCCTGCTAACCAACAAACGGCTATCACTGCGACAAAGGCATAACCGGCTTTCATCAAAAAACACAACAGATCTCCACTCCGTCCTCCAATGAGCTCTAGCTTGACACCCCTCACGTCGCAAACTGCAGTGGTTTGGAGTCAGTGGAATGCATTGTACAGGGCGTCTGGCTCGGAGCTTTCCTTGAAGTAACCGATTTGTAACAGTTCGTTGTGTCACTGTGGCGCCAACTGCAGCTCGAATTTCAGCTGCAGACGCAGTACGATTAGCCACAGCCATACGCCGAATACGACGGTCTTCCCTCTCAGTAGTACCACGTGGCCGCCCGGAAGCTGGTCTTCTTGAGGCAGTACCTTCCCTTGACCACTGCCGCCAATACTCATGCACAATGGATACATTCCTGCCAAGTCTTTCAGCAATATAGCGGAAAGAAAACCCACCTTCTCGTAGCCCTACAACACGACCTCGTTCAAACTCAGTGAGCTTTTGATAATGGCTTCTTCGTCTTCTCAGAGGCATCCTTGACTAACATTAACCCACTTCGGCAAATCTCAACTTTAAATAACGATCACGAACCTTACAGCGCTTATTTAAAGCAACCCTCCTTTGCATGTTCTTAGTGTCGCTAGTAGTGACACACTTACGCGCGTAGCTCGAAATTTGAATCGACGTCATCTTTCAGATGTATAAACACGCCTACCAAATTCCGTTTATCTATCACAGCTCCATTCTAGTGTTGGGATTTTTTTACATCAGTGTATAAGTACTTCTTATATAGAAGTATTAGCATATAAGTACTTCTTATGTAGAAGTACTACCATGTAAGAACTTATGTAATTGGAACTCACATATAAGTATACATATGTATTAAGAGTTGGAAAAGATGTTAGTTAGAATTTTTATTAAAAATTCACCAAAATTTTTATGCTTTTATCCCTTATAACTATGTATGCATAAAAATCATTGTTATAGAATATAAAAATTTTAAAAGGCTTGGGTGTGCCTTAATCTACGTACAACTGTTTTAAGTTTAATAAATTTCAAAGATATTTTAAACGTATTTTACAGCAGATATTTTTTTGTGATAGTTATTGGATTATTCTCAAGGGAGTTTTGATTTTAAAAGTATTTAATAACGTTATCTGTGTGTATGTTAGCGTTTCTAAATGATTAAGAGAAAATTCCATTAATAATATAAACACTTACATAACAGACTTGAAGCATTTCCTCAGTTGTTGTTGTTTTTTTATTATAAAAAATATAATCTTTAATAGGAGGAAATTTCATTCATAATATATATACTCACATATCAAGCTTAAAACATTTCCTCCATTTATTTATTTTTTTATAAAAAAATATAATCTATAATAAAAATAAATTTCATTAATAATATAGACACTAACTTATTCAAAACGTTTTCACCATTTATATTTTTATTATAAAAATATTATCTTTATAGTTCAGGTTTATATTTTATCTAAATGTTAAATACGATTTTTCTCTATGATATACCTGAGAATAAACGTATTCTCCGACTGTGTTGGGCTTTCCGTTGACGATGTTGATGATGTCGTAATCGCTATCGATTCTATCGCCTTTGTCATCGAAAGCAACGCGGCCAGTTTTTCCTTGCTGCAGAGTCACTTCTTTTAAGAACCTAAACAGAGATTTAAAATATCATAAGCCCCATACATATCAATAAAGCATTTTTTAAATGTCATTTCAGAATTATAAGTTTTTAATATTTTTATATCGTATTACTTGAATTAAGCATACTTTTGGAAAATAATAAAATAGATGACAAAGAGAATTCGGAATAGTTAACATCACAACGCCATCGTTACAATCGTCATAGTCAAACGTCATCATATATTTAGACTTTGAACATTTCCATTCATTCAGTAGCATGGATGGATACATCCAAAAACTTTCAGTTTTGTTTCAGAGGTTTTTACTGTTTCATAATCATCAACATCATAATATTTGACTTGCATATAATGAAGTCACTCAAAATTGGTGAAATATTTGAATTTTGCGCCATTCATGCAATATAGTGCCACCAACGAACAAAAAAAATGTGATAATTAACAGTTTAAGGCTTAAACAATGGAATGCTACACGAAAGAATAATGGATTTTCATTGTAGAGTAATATTTAAGAAAAAATGAAGGTTTGGCAGTTACAGTTTGTAATTTTCAGGCAAAATATAGTTGGTGTTATACTCCATGCAATTCGAAACACAATTCAAGTACTTTATGAATCATTTCTTGTTTGTGTAATTTTCATTTAGCTGATCAGAACTGACCACCCGGCACTTACAATTAATTGTTAAGCTATAACATTGTCTCCATCGAAGTCAAATGTCCTCCCGCTGGTGTGAATGGAATTTTGGACAAGAGATGCCAGCGCTTGTAACATCCTCGCCATCTGAATGGAGTTCAAAATTACGCGGTCCATCCCATAATAACCTTAGTGCTGCTTTAAAACATGAAGGTAATATAACAAAGCTACAACTAAACTATAACACTGTCCTGCTTTTTGTTGACAATACTTTATCACACAAATGTCATCAAATTTTGTGTGGGACTTTTATGCTGTACTTTCGGTATTATGAATAAATTTCGAAATTAGGTACTAAGGTAAACAATGTTATTTTTCCAATTACTCCTTTCTTTTTGTCTCTCAACAGATTGCTAATAAGCTGTCTTTGAACTGAAGACAATTTTATGTATTTTGTTTTGAAATACATTTTCTTTATTTATACAGTTGTTAGGTTAAAGAATAAGCAGACATTTACAGTCCCTTACCCGATGAATCTCTGCCC
This sequence comes from Argiope trifasciata, assembly GCA_026543055.1. Taxonomy (NCBI): domain Eukaryota; kingdom Metazoa; phylum Arthropoda; class Arachnida; order Araneae; family Araneidae; genus Argiope; species Argiope trifasciata. Next base: position 4,543,934 of record JAPMOQ010029703.1, on the reverse strand, counting down.
TGTTTCCCAGACGGGATCGTGCTTACTGCAATCATTGGGTGCGGGTTGAATGTTGAAAGACGAGTTGTAGTAGAGTGTCCGAAAGCCTCTGGCAATGACCATCACGCTATCTTTGATGTGGGCTTCTTCGTCCGTCGCATTTACTAGTTTCAGACCAATAACACCTGTAAAAAAGAATGTTTTATAACAACTAACAGACTATTGACCATGTATATCCTTATCATATTAGGAGTCCACTGCGTAAAACTTTTTCATTTGGCTCATAAAATGTAAACCATTTAATTATTTTGACATTTTAACTTTAATTCTAGAAAGTTGCCTTATATAGCTTTAAAAGTAATGCTAGTAATTAGTAGCGCAATATTGAATTTATTTACGAGTTAATCTGATTTTTTGAATAAACTTCAATGCTGAATAATTAGTTTTACAAAATTTAAATTAATCAGACTATCGCTGGAAAATCTTTTCATTCGTAATCATCATTCTGATTTTATTTCATTTCATGAGAATAATATAATGTGCATTGAAATTAGGATTTATAATTCTTAGTTCATGAAATAAAATACAGTGGAAATTTAAGATTGCACACAAGCAAGTTAAGCAATTTTTCGTACAGAGGTGAAACCGTCACTAGCCATAAGTGTCGAAGATTAATATTACTCTTATTTTAGTCTCAACAAACGCATTAACATAGAGAGATTATAGACTTCACTAGCAATTGGTCTAGAAGCGTAATATTATCATTAATGTGCTATAAACAAATGCAGAAACTGTCAGAGGTAATAACCATCACTGGTGATAAATCTAGAATAGTAATATTACCATCACTGTACTCTTAACAAATACTAAACCTTACTCATTCATACGGCAACTTCCCACACCAGAAGTTTTCCAAAATAGAATGAGAAATCAATGAAACTCATACAATTTAGTACATCACTAAATCAGGCTAAGTACAGAGAATGATTTGCAATAAAATATTTGCATTTATGAATGTGAGCAAGTCAGCAATAAATACTACATAGTCAACTCTAAATTGGGCAATAAAGTACAGAAAATTTTCTGTAACAACGTTTACGATTTCTAGCAAATTGGCAATAAGAACGATAATGCTCCATTCAGGCAATTAGTATATTGTCTGATTTAGTGATTCCGCCTCCATTTTAGTACAAGCATTTAAGACTTTGAAGTTCTGATTTAGGGCTTAGACAGTCTTCTCCGTGATTTGAGAGTCCCGGATTCAAGTCCTGGTTCAAGCATTGTTGTTTTTCTCTTGAGTTCTACCTGTGAGATGTGTGAATGACCCCGACCCCTCTCCGTAAAAGGGGGTTGTGCAAGCAAATGTGTGTGTGTGTGTCATATTCATTTGAGCTAGAAATCAAACTTCTGATCTCTAGGGTATTTACCCACAGCAGCCACTGCTTCTCCTTTTCATGTTAACATGGACAAAACATCAGAAACAACAATAAGATTAAAAAAATATTTTGAAGAAATCATTAAATTGATGATGAAATCGTGGAATTAATCTGTAACAATCATTTAAAACTTTGGAGAAGCCCAAGAATGAACAATCTTATATTATTTTAATCTAAATTATCTAATATTATTTTATCACACACAAAAATTATACTCATCGACTAATATTTCACAAATTGAACACATACGACAACGAGGTTGAATGTAAGATTTGTATTTCTACATCTTCTGTGTCCACTACCTAAAGACATGATTTTCTGCAATGATATGACAAAGAGTACCAGCAACAAACTCATAAAAATAGAAATTAAATCAAAAAACTGCACTGAAAATAGAAGTAAGAAAATCTACTGTTTAAGAAAATTATTTTACGTAGAAATTCTGACAATAGCATATAAAACATTGTCACATATAAACAGCCTCAGTTCTTTTCTCAGAGTTCTCGGTTCTTTTATAGAATTTTAGCAAAAGTTTTTCTAAACATTTTATTGAAATTATTGAAAGCCTAATACAAATGGTAATTGTTAAGTAATAATTGCAAGCCTAATAAAAAATGTTATTATTAATTATTGTAATCCTAATAAAAATGGACTGCCATTAATTATCATTACTATAATCCTAAATAAACAAATAAAAATTAAAAAAGAGATTATTAAGTATAAATATCCAAAGGAAGCAACTAGTGTTGTGTTTTTACTTATATTTTGAGCTTTAATAATGATTTAATTAGTAAAATATTGTAAAGAAACAATCTTTAATCTTGTTTTTAAAAAATGACAAGTAAGGAATTTTGCATGGCAGATTACATAAACCAGCCTATCACAAATTACTTTTAAGTCATTATTTTTGAAATGGCGATTGCTTCTAAAATTATTATAATGAAATAAAATTTGTAAAAAAAAAAATACCGTCAGGTTTATTTGGTGCTAGAAGAGCTTGCTCTGACACAATCCAAACGTAGCCAGGAGTCGTCATGTTCAAAGCTTCAACCTCCCTAAATATACTTTCTGCATCTTCTGTGCTATAATACAAAATATATCCATCACTAGTGTTGAAGGAAATGAAACTAAAAGACTATCTGTTATGCAAATTGAACCAAAAAATGATGTTATATGAATAAAAATTTATAAGCAAAATCTGAAGTATTTATTTTTTCATCACACCCAAACAAACAACATTTTTGATTGCTTAAAAATAAAAGTTGTGTTTTAAACTAAGGAATTCCATAATAAAAATAAATTATCAAAATAAAAAATTTCAAAAGTATCTTAAAAAATTAATTTTCTAAAAATTAATTTCTTCATCGTTGATTGAAGAAAAAGCAATTCAGATTTTTTTTTAATCGATGAAGATTTTGAATTCTGAAGTAAAGGGTTCAAAAGTGAATCAAAGTCAATAAGAAAATTTCTTTCATTATGCTGTAATATTATGTATTTGTCATAGATGATAAATATAATACAATTTAAAAGAATATTTGTAGTGAAAATAAAGCCAAAATATTCCTGTTATGTGAATAAAAAATAAAAGTTTCCGCTTTTCAAGTAGCATTTAAACTATCTGTTTTCTGAATTAGAAAAAAATAAGATAATTGTGTTTGCATGGGAATAAAAGTAATTTTTCTGAATTAAAAAACTTCGAAATGAAAGTTAAATATCAAAATGGAAATTTTCAAAAATATTGCAGATGCGAAAACTCATTAACTGTTTGTTATTATTTTTAAAAAAAATTAATTTTTAAGTATTTTTTAAGCGATGACTATTTCAAACTGAAAATTGAATTAAATATTTAAAAAATTTCCTCATCGATTTTTTATATAGCTCCTCAGCAAAATATTTCTTACAGTGAGTTGTAAAAGAAAAGCAAATTTATTATTTATATGTACAAAAAATATCAATTTGCATTATATTAAAAATACTTTTAAAATATCCAAATTATATTTTCTACAGAGGCTTTGTCGAAGAAATTTTTTTTATTTCTTACTTTTAATATTTTATTGTCCATAGCTTCAAAACTAATATTTCACGACGTTTGAAATAACCTTGGAAACGTTAAATCGCATGTATAACTCCTCTTTAATTTTTAATTCTTTCATTGCCAGTAAATACAAAATGGAGAACATTGGGCATCTTCCTACAATGGCGGTATGTAGTCTGAACTGCAATTCGCAATCCTGTTCCTCATAGTTACATATTCGTTTCCAGAGTTAAATGCTAAATACAAGGTCATCCATAGAATAAAGAATGAATGGTTCATCTCAATAAAAATAAATTTATAAAAGTAAAATTTATTTACAAAAATATAAAGCAGAACTCTGCTGCTTTTTTTAGACAATTATCTTTTTTATTGCGTCAAACATCATAAATAAATATAAATTTCTTAATATCGATATTATATTCTTCTATAGTCAATGACTGAAATTATGAAGACACCTTTTTTTTTTTAAGTTTTTCATCACATTGCAGGTGTATTTAATCTTTAAAAAAACTTTTCCAGTTCGGGGAAAAATGAAAAATACTATGTATCACGAAGGGAGAGGGAGCAAAATTTCATACAATGTATTTTAAATATTGTAATTCTTGGTATTCTTCACGAGGTCCAACATTATCATGTATACAATCTCAGCAGATAATTTTTTATTTTTTCTTTATTTATTTTGGATTAATTTCGAAAGTTTGAAAGAGTTTCTGCCCAAATGAGAAGAGCTTTCGGAGAACTGAGGAAGATACATTTCCAAACTCTTGATTAAAAATAAAACATTATTGCTGCATTTATTAGCTGCAAATCAATGAAGCATAGACATTGAAAACTAATATTCCTTGATTTGAATTTCACCAATAACATTTGAGGTTACATAATGCAAGTTGAATGCAGGGTTGCTGTAAATTAAATTTTGTTTTAATATCGTTTTTTTTACCATACTTAACCTGTTAATTAATAACTTTCCATATTACCTTCCTATTAAACCTTAAATTTTACCTAAATAATGGAGGAAAAGAGCGGAATAATCAAGAATAATAAAATATTTATCGTTCTCACCTTGCATAAAGAATGAAAACACGACAATAACGACCTTGAGCTTCTTCAAGTTTCTGGCTTATCTCCGTGATTCCCGTTTCATATTCGATGATGTCTTCAACCTACGAAAGAAAAGAAAACACAACACCTTTTTCAATTATTTACCAACGAATTATTCTTAGCTTATTTATTTATTTATTTTTATTATTTATTTATTTTCCTTATAGTTTCTTGCGACAGTTGTCTTAAACTTATTTTGTCTTGTATTTCTTTTCATAAGTTGAAACCAAATGCAATTTCCAACCATATACAGGAACAAAATTATTAGATAATGCATAAAAATATGATTATTTCTCGTCTCAAAGATTTTTCATCAAAGAGCAGGAAAATTATTTGTCGATAATTTTCATTATATGTAAAAAATATATTTTTGCTTTTTCTTACCTATGTTATTGTGTGTGTTTTTTTGTATTAAATCTTTCTTTATATGCTTTTATTGTCTTCGATCTCCATAATTGTATAGATTGAAAACCTATTGGATGTAACAATAAGGAGTTAACCTAATCTCTGATAAAGAGACTATTTTATGTCGTGGGAATGCACTGTCCGATAATAACCCATTATGTATCTAATCTCAATTCTAATATTACAAATACTAAGGAAAGTTATTCAGAGTTCTGAATGCTTTAACAAAGTGCGAAATGAGATTGTTTATGGTTACCTACTGATTTATATATAGCTCATATATTTTTAAGCCAATTAACCACCAGACTGAGGCATTTATCTCCAATAATTGATGATTCTTCCACGTAGCGAGTGTTGTGAAAATAAGAAATCGTATTATTTATTTATTGCTACGCTTTAAATTTTTATATTTATAATCCAAAGAGAAGTTTCTATTTCTTAACTGATGACGTGATTAGAGTGGGCACCTCGTACTGATATATATATGTATGATTTTGCCATGCTCTTTGCCGTGTATATATGATTTTGCCGGATACTTCAAAAATAGGTATCAGGAGCGGATATAACGGTATAATGGTTGTTCCTGCAACCCTGGTGAGTACAGATATGATGAGTGTTGACTATCCCGTACCATTGATGGCACGCCCCGTATGCGAAATTCTATACGATGGCCGGTAACGCTTCTTAAAATGTAACCATAGTTCCTGTCTATATCGTCTTGACATTGCAACCATACAATTTATACAAATATCCACAGGGTTGGACGGAGTAGTCATTTCATGTTACTGTACTTGATATGTGATATAGCGAAGTAACGGTAATCCTTTAAGAAAACGATGTTCAATGACATGTTTAGCCTTGATACCTATTTGATATGAAAAATTCTCGAGGATTTACCCACCTTGATGCCTGGTTGATCCGCCAAGTTCTGGAACCTGCCAAGAGTGGAGCGTCCATCATTGTCGGAGCTGTGGATGAAAGTGACGCATTTGTAGTTGAGGAATTTGAGAATCTCAATCCACACGTCCGCCTGGTTAGAGTATGGTGGAATGGTGCGCATGAAAGACGTGTGGAGATTCTGTAAGAAAATTGCGGATCATTATTGGAAGAATACTACAGACCATTGATGTAATAACATTGTAGATCATTATTCTAAGAATATTGTTGATCATTATTGTAATACTGCAAGAATATTACAGATTACAACAACCATTGCATTAAACATAACATTAGAATTGATTAGAAATTTCCCGCCATCACTCGAGCTGTTCAAAATAAATACTCAAAAAAGTTGGAAGATCCTTTGTTTTACTTTCTTGTATACTTATTCAATAGCAAGCGATTTTCATTCAATTTCTTAGCATAAAAAACATAATTTATTATGTTTATTAATTAGAACTTTTTGTTCTTTTCTTCAGACCAAAATGTGACAATAAACAAAAAATTTGATGTAAAAAATTAAAATTCTCATATTTTATTTGTGGTTTTTTATCGAATTAACATGCGAAATATCATTGCAGAAAAAATCACCGGAATGATAAATTATCGAAATTCGATAAATATCCGTAATTTTTTTAATCAGAAACCATATACCATTATGTTGTTCTGGGCTTTATTTATCGCATTTTTTTATTATTATGTGTACAGAAATAAACAAACAGTTTAGTCACGGAAGAATTTTTTTTTTTTTGAATTTGATGCACCTTTATTGCTCCAGCTCCATTCAGACAGAAATAGAACAGATGCTTTATTGAAATTTCGACTTATCAGAAACCCTTTCATCCTGATTGTTGAAAAATTGATGACTAAAGAACTAGACTAGATAAATCATCAGTGTAAGCCTTGTTAGTTTTTCTTGCATTATCTATTATTTTATCTTTATATTTTTACCATTTTTTATTTCGTTTCTTTTGCTTTCTTTCATGCTTCTACTTTTTTACTATTTATTTCATTTTATTCTCATTTTTTTTTTTGTTTTTACTTTTAATTATTTGAATTTAAGTATTTTGCAGTTTGAACATGTAAACGAACCGGCTGCCCATCTTCAGTTTCGTTACTAGATTAATTGCTATTTTTATA
>JAPMOQ010029703.1:4455486-4516899 GCA_026543055.1 Argiope trifasciata | reverse complement strand
CCTCAATTTACCATGTACTTTCATATAAAATAAAAATTGCCGAAATCAGACCAATGTCTGTGACCGGGGAACTGGTGATTTTAGTTTCGTTGTTTATATCTATAAATAAGTGATTCGTTCTCATGCGCATGTACCTGTACACGCTCATGTATTTGAATTCTACAAACTTGACTCTCAGACCTACCAAAATTGAAGCATATATTCTTTGAAGGCAGGAAATTTGCAACTTGGAGCCAGTATTTTTATGCTTCAAATAGAATTTTAATTAGTAGTTTAATTAGCTTACTTTTTAGTAAGCAATATTTCTGCGATGAAATCCGAAAAAGTTAAAACACAAAATTGATTATAACATTATTTAAAATTCAAAAAATATACATTTTTTAAAGATCAGCTTTAAGTCGATTTTTTACGTTTTATTAATTTATTTAATATTATTAATATTATCAATAATTTTTATTAAATATTATTTTAAAGTTATTTTATAACTATAAGTTTTATTAAATTTTGTTTAACTACCATGTACAGACATGTTACGCAAGCATGAGAAAAACTTTTATCGACGTGTTTCCATTGCTTTGGCAAAAACTCAAACTAAAAAAAAATAATAAAATTTTTAGTATCAACAATTTATTAAAAAGCATAGATTTCAGTACATGTCTGTATAAAATAAGATAAATAGGATAAATGATGTATTATGTTGATAACAGAAAGCAAACGCAAGAAAGGTTCTGTATCACCTATTAAAATATATTTTTCATTAATTGAATAATTCTGTATTATTTCATTCAAACATGATTGGAGCAATAATCATAAATATAACGAAACTTCATAGCTTTTATTGCAAAACTTTAATAAAATGTTTAACAATCCTATTAAAGCATTACAATGAGCACTTTTCAATATGGAAAAATAAGTCGAAAATTCAGGGGAAAATAAGGTGGGTCGAAATATTTATAACAACGGGGAAAACGACTTATATTAGGAATATATGTTTATGGAACATACATATATTGCAGAATGTAATATATTATTAAAATATACTTAAAATTTTTAATTGATTAAAAGAGATAAAATAGTTGGCAAAAATTTAGTATAAATAAAACGAAAATTAGCTCAATTTTCAGACTATATAAAAATCATTTTTATGTAAAAATGTTTTTTAAAGTTATAGTGAAAAAAACTCTAGACTTCATGTAATTTTAATAAATTAAAACCTAAAATTTGGTCAAAAGCGCACATTCTTACTCTTTAGACATTTGCCAAGTGTTTTTTGGTCAAACGTTGAGATATAAAAATTCTTCAAACATACATTCAGCTTTATTATTTATAGAGATAAATATGGGTGTACTAGAGCTCTATGTAACAGTTTTTTAGTATTTTAATTGCCCCATTTGGGCAATATAGATTGGAGAATGAAAATTTGTATTTCGAAAACTTTTTAACTTAAAATTACTTATTCAAAATTAAACAATATCTTAAGTTTCTCACCGTAACTACCGAAATTATATCATTAAAAATAGATTTTTGTATCATTTCAGTATTTTAAAGATTGTCTTTTCAGGTAATTGTAACTCAATTTTTAAAAAATGTTTTTAATTAATTAAAATGTTGCCGCAATGTATTTTTTAAAGATCGAATCCCGTTAGATTCAGAATTTGTTTATATATTTTACTTTGATTTATTTCTCCTTCATGTTCCAGAAGATTTTGGACTTTTCTCTAATTTACCAGATAAGTGCTCTGGAGTTTTCCTACTGTCACCAGAAAATTATTCTGGAACTTTCCCTGCTGCTATAAAAGCCGAAGGTCTCTCAGTTCAGAGTTGAGTTAATAAATTGGTTTAACTCTACTACCTGTGTATTCCTGAGTTCTATGAACATGACAATAATTCAAACATATTTAATTGCAATTTATTTCACAGTTGAAAAAAACACTAAAACAGTTTTCATTATTGACACAATTAAATTCTGAGTTTCTGTTCCATTGTTGAAGAAACTTGTTAATTTGCCTTCCGAAATTTTTCTGCACCTACAACTAAGGTTTTACTTCATATATAAGCGACAAAGAAAATATGTTAAAAGTCCGTTCATTTTCAAAGATTGTAATTATTTCATGCAATATTTTTGGATGTATAAAAATTTACTATTATAGTTTTAATATTACTCTCATTTTGTAGGAAATATCAATTTAAGTTGACTGAAAAAATGGTTTTGTTACATAATCCTCTGAAATATTTCAGAAATTATAAAAATATTCGGTAGTGTACATAAGATTTCTATGCTAAATAATTATACGTTTATTAATAATTCTGTTTATAAATATATTTTTCTGTATTTATAAAAACATGCAATAACATGATATAGTACATTCCCAAGTATTCGGTGGTTCGCGACTATTCGATTTCCATACTATGAGACCTATTTTTTTCAACTCAATTAATTGAGGAAGGCAAGGCATTGGCATCATTTTGTGAACAATTTATATGCTTTAGCTTACTTTTTCTCAGATAAATTCTTGCACAGCAATATGTAAACTACAAATACAGAGCCTTCTATTTTAACACGTTGCGGGTAACTGCATGCTTCACTAGGCCACGGCTGCATTCCCAATTTTTACCTGGAGAGATAAATGGAGAGTTTAGCACTCAATTAGAAAGAATATATGTATTATAACAGTGAGTTTTGAAATAAAACTATTTCTTCCGAAAATGGCGGGCAAAGAAAAAAGTTCATAAAACACCGGCTTATTAATTTATTTATATTAACGTCCAGTTTTAAAGCAACTCTAGGGCTATTTTGAGACGGACCTCGTAGTTTTGAACCGCGGTCAGATGACGAGGACGACACCTTAAATAATAAATTACATTCTGTGAGACCCACAATTACATTATGGACTGCTCTTCCAGTGCGTGAAATTGACTAGACTCCGCATTGGTCACACTCGTTTAACGCACGGACATCTTTTGTTAGGAGATTGAGCTATGCTCCAGATGTCAAACGAATTTAACGGTTTTTCACATTTTAATTGAATGCCCTGATTTTACTCAGCATCGTTTGCGATTTTTTAATGTTTTGGCTGAGGACTTGCAAATGCTTGTGGGAGAACTTCCCCACATTTTTTTAAATTTTTAAAAGCAATTGACTTTTATCGTCTTATTTAATGCTTCATATTGTTTAATGTTCATATTGTTACCATACTTTTAAATATCGTTAAATTTTAAGAGAAATTGCCTAAAATTTTTTAACTAGCTTCTAATTTTGCAGAGTTTTTCATATAGACATGGTTTTTCCCTTCTAATCGTATGTTTGACACAGCATAGCCAAATTTGGCTTTTGTGCCAGTAAACTCAACTATCCTATCCTATCCGAGGACGACACCTTAGCTGGCACCTCCTCTCCAAACTTCCACACTACACCAAAACTCCGTCTTACCCAGCTTTTTTTTGTTGTTGTTAGGCCCGTCCTTCCATCTTATTAGGTCGGATACTCGTGAGTGTACCGTATTTGCACTATATTGATCCCATGTACTTTTTAATTAAATGGTTTCATTAGTTGAGGAAAATATTTGATAGTTGCCAAACTAAGAAGGCCTTTCTTCCGGGCTTAGAAAAGCCTTTCGATTGTGTGTAATCTACCCACATTTTACTTTCAGTATACAGTTATATCCGATTAATTTGTGTGCCAAAGAATAATTTATCCCAACTGTACATTTATTTATTTATTTTTAATTAAGATCAATAAAAAAATTTCGCAATATCTTTTATGCATTAAACATCTTCCCGAAAGAACAATAAGGTGTTTTCCATGTAATAATTCTTTCAAAATATACTAATTTCCTTGTATATGTTCATGGCCTCATTAGTGTCGGCAATCAAGTATTCAAGTATCCCGGTTTTTAATTATTGGTAGGAGTTGAGCTCTCCAAGGTATCAAAGCTCTTGGTTAATGGCTTTGGAGAACAAGTTCGGAAACAGCTGCTGTATAGGTTACTGAGATGATCATTTTCCCCTTATAACTTTCGGTACAATTTATAAAATAACAACATGAAGTATATTAATCATTAAGGTGAAACTGCTGTAAATTGATGGGGAAATACTGAATAGTGCGATCATTTTACAGGAATTCCACTAAGTTCTTGAACGAGAAATAATCCACTTTGCTTGTATACATCAAACAATCTCCCAAAATAACATACGTGCAATTAATAACTCAAGGAAGTGTGAAGGCAATTTTGCATCATTTAATTTTCAAAAATTATCTTTTCAACTATATTACCAATTTTATGGTATAAATGTATTTTCTATGTTTAATCAATCTTAAAAGAAAATATTTTAATCTGTTATAAACAATTAATAATCTGTTTAATCTGCAAATATTTTATTCTGTAAGGAAAATATTTTTATTAAAAGATTTTTATTTTCTATGTTAAATTTTTAATCTTCTTTTTCCAAATTTAGATTTGAGATTTCTTAACGAATATTAAACAAATCACGAGATACAATAAGTTGTTTTTTTCTTCATTACCATTCGGAAAGAATAGCAAGTTTAAAAATTCTAAAAGAATACACAAATATAATAGATAAAAATGAATATTTGTTTGTTCGTATTTTATATATACTGTCGTACCGTTCATCCTATTTCGATAAAAATTACCAAATTATTGATTAGTTGCACTTAATGTAACTTTTTTCGACGGCAGCTACGCGCCGGGTTCCAGCTAGTAGTATATAATGGCGAGAACAAATTCATCATTATTTTTTTTTCCTCTTTTCTCGTCTGTGTCGTTCTAGATTAAAGTGCTCGTCACTACTGCTTGTACAGAAATTATGCCTTCTGGAAGGGAATTAAAACAAAGATTATACAGTAAAAGCTCCTTATTCACGCTTCCTTCATTCGCGTTTTTACTATTCGCGGATTAAAAAAATGTGATCCAATTCCTGTATTCGCTGCTAAAACTTTCTTTATTCGTGTTTCTAACAAGTACATACAAAATAATAAAAGGATTCCAATAGGTATCCAACCCAATATCCTTTGTAAATGACTAATAAAAAAAGTAAAAAAGATCTTATTACAACTTTGTCTAAAATATGTTGTTAAATACAAACTGCAAACATAGCCGAAATCGCGAATGGAATAGGACGAGATGGGTTCGAACAGATAGAATCGAGTGACATTCAGGAATTGCTTGAATCGCAAGATGAAGATCTGACTGAGATCGACTTGGAGGAAATGCTAAATTTACAGCCCATTAAAGAAGAGGCTTCAACAAGGACTGGAAAACGTGACATTTAATTTGCAAAATCTTAGTGAAGGTTTAAGAAGGGCAAATGAGCTTTGCGATTTCTTTGTGAACATTGATCCGTCTATGGAACCAAGTCTTATTTTTAAGAGGCAAATTGCTAATGCGACTGCTGCGTATCAGTCTGAATTGAAAGAGCTTTTAATAACTGCCAAGCAAGGGAAAATTACAAAATTCTTCAAACCATTGCCTAAGTCTTAAGATAATTAATCAAAATGTTCACAAACTTCAATTAAATTGATTTTTTTATATATTTGTTTTTTTTTTATTTTGTCACTTAGGAACGTATCCCCTGTAATCCCATATAAATTACCATTCCGTATTCACGGTTTCTGTATTCACGGCATATTTATGGAACATATATCCCGCGAATCAAAAACTTTTACTGTAATTCAAAAATGTCTTCTCTTTCTTCAACCACGATTCTGCTTCAAATATTATATGTCTACGTATATATATGCATATAATGCTGAAATAAGTAATGCAGAAATCGCTCTCTTTATATAATGCTGAATGTCAATAGTCAAACGTAAACAAATCATTAATAATTTATTATTACATTTTGAATTGCTTCATTTAATGTTTTTACAGCCAGATTCAATATTGTTTTGTACATTGCTGAAGTTCTAAAATTTTATGAAAAATGCTTTGGATAAGACTCATCAAAAGCTCTATTTATTCCGAGAAAGAAAATATTTTAAAAAGTCAAAAAATATGGGGAAAATAATTTAATCGGCAAAATAAATGATGAATGACTATAATTTATTTATGACAAATTAGTCACCAGATCTTCCTAAACTGTTATCTCACAGAAGTGGTTTCTGCAAAAAATTAAAACTCAAAATAGTATCTTATTAATGATATCAAACTTAAGTTCTGTGCGATAACAACAACAACCAATTCTCCATCACAAAAAAATCCCTTTGTATGTGCAGCCACCAAGTATGAAGTAATTTTTTAATTGGAAAATTGGAGACTTTTTTTCTCTTGTCTTCATTATTTTCGGTATTTCTAACTAATCCATCATGATTATGCAGAACATAAAGGGATTTTTATCTATGAAATTCAAATATAAAAGCTAAATGCCAATGGAGACTTCATCTCATATCACTGTTTTATTTAGAAAGAATCATCAATATGCAAAACAAGTTACAAGTATAAAACAAAAGAATATCGCAAGAACATCAGTTGATTACAGGTCGATCATCCCGTACAAGTAGTTCATTTTTGTACTACCTGGAGAAAAATTGAATTTTTCTATAAATTTTAAAAAAATTACAATCTATGAAAATCAAATATAAAGACTTCACATACCTAAATTGATCATTGGTGACTTTACCTCATGTCACTGTCTAGCTTTAAAACAAATCAGCAATGTACAAGACTTCAATTAGAGAAAATCTAGTAGAAATGTCAGATGACTATAGATTGTCCCAGCAATAAGCCAGCACAGAGCCGGCCTTTTCTATGAAGGATCCCGGGTTCAAAAAAAAACATTTAGAGCCTTCTAAATCTTTTATGCATACATTCTTTTCTGACTATTAATTTTAATTTGCTAAAAGAGCGCTTGGCATTTATTATACGAAATGGTAATGTAAAGAAAAATTTTAACACAGTTATTACTTTTAGAAATAAGTCATTACAATTATCAATTAGCCGTGATGCGAGTTATTTAAATCTCTTTCATACAAAATCAAATCCCTTAGCAAAACAATTATTCGGATTAGGTTTTCATTCACATCCTTATTTTAAAACGTTACCGTTAAAACATTTTGGAACATTTTTTCTAATTCCTGTTTTTCTGAAGTTTTTATATCAGTGATTGATTCGAAATACTTTTAAATCTATCTTCTATCTGTACAATAAGAGTATCAGTTACAGATTTAAAAGATAACATCTAAATTCCTGAACCGGGTTTTCTACATTTTCATCTTCTTTTTTTTATTTCGGGTTGTAGGAAAATGTTCTGAAAGGTTCAAACTATCACGTTTGCTTCATCTAAAAATGAGTTAAATTTTGTTCTTAAATTTTGAATTTCAGTTTTAATATTATTAACTTAATTAAAAGTAAAACGAGAATGATTGTTTTGACTTAAAATATTTTATGGATAGTGCTAATTTTGCACAATGTTGTACATCTACTGTTAAACATAAAATAAATGTCATTTATTGCATTGAATCCAATAAACTTTTAGCTTAAGATACCGCTGCAATATTGTTATTTGCATCAATAACATTAGAAGTTTGTTCAAATTATGTATAGGTTGATCTTTTGGCTTTCCAACGACTATCGCCTGATGGTTTAAAAGTGATGTTTAAATACTTTTATAGAATTTCCCAGATTTTTATGGATGCAGAAAATAAGCAATAAAAAACGTTTCAATATCCCAAAAAAATTATAGCATAAATTTCTTGAAATGGTATCATAAATTAAGAAATTAAAGAAGTGTCTTGAGCAAAGAACATAAATTGTATGAAGGTTTTGAGCGAGTATTCTAGATTGTACACCTTTATATTTCCCTTTCATGTTGTTACTGAGTCGGCGCCCTGACATGGGGTAGCACATCTTCCCATGCATTGGGCACTCCGGTTCAGCCATGGTAGTTTTTCTTCTGTGTTCTATCTGTTGTATGAATGTGCCCCACCCCTGTAAAAAGGGATTGTACAAGCGAATGTTACTCATAAAGCTAATAAGTCGTACTCTTGGCTTTAGTTGGCATTACTGAAAAAATAAAAGACGCTCACACGACTTAAATCGTTGGCAGATTTGTCAATAGGCTTGTAAAGTACCATAAATCACAACAACATATCGCTACCATTGATGCATGCTTTTCAACCATAATCCATTATCTATACTTATAATAAAGCTCAATGTGTGTGTGTGTGTGCGTGTGTGTGTGTGTGTGTTGGCGCTCTACAGGCCAGACCGTTGGACCTACAGCTACCAAATTTGGTACATGCATACCTTGGAGGTTCGGAATGTGCACCTCGGAGCCTTTTTTTCGAATTTTTAATTAGATTTTGAATTAATTAAAATTTAAGTGAAATTTCGACGTTTTTCAGCTATAACTTCCGAAAATATTATTGCACAAACATAATTTTTACATCAATTTAAAGATAAAAAAATTAGCTTTCTAACGGTATCGGTTTTTTTAATTTATAACGTAAGCTTCTATTTTTAACGAATTTTTAAGAAATATTTTAACCATGTTTTTTAATCACGTGACTGGATAAAATAAAAGAATGCCGGAAGTTCAAATTAAAAAAAATTATCGCAAAATAAATCTACAGAAATGCAACTGTCAGCACGTGACAGGATAAAATAAAAGAAATATAAAATGTGATATTTTCTTTAAAAAATAAATGCAAAGCAAAGGTTTCTATAATCGTTTGCAATATCTGTATCATTAATTCAATACTTTTTTCCTTTTCTCGCTTTCTTTGAAAAAAAAAACATATTTCATATTTTGGCAACATCATCGAAAAAAACATTTTTAATATTTTGGAAGCATAACCGATAGTTAAAACTGATTGATTTATAAAATTAAAGAATATTATTAGGAAAAGGTGTTCTTTTAGAACTTTTCGTGCATCATCTTAAAGAAAATATTGCTTTCAGGCCAATCAATTCCCGGAATTACTTCTAGGCTAATGAATATGTGATTTAATTGAAAATTTTAGAACGCATTACTCATGGCGAACCAGCTGGTCGCCAAAGGCGGCTAGTATTTAAATAAGTTTGACTTAGTATTTCCAATATGGCTTATGCTAGTCCTTCTCCAGTCAAATGAGTTAATTCAATAAACTCTATAAATGCTAGTCCTTCTCCAGTCAAATGAGTTAATTCAATAAACTCTATAAATGACTCTTAAATATTTAATATTTAATATTTCTCTTTAATATTTAATACTTTCTCTTCGGAATTGCATACTTAATAAAGACTGAATTTTATTTTGTTATTGAATATCAGAAGAAGAATTCATTTGGATACTGTTATAAGTGGTTGCTTTTTATCGTCTTTTAATTTTAAGAACTTCATATCCTAATGCAGGAATAATTTGTTCTTGTGATGTTTGTGCTAAATCATGCACAATTCTTTTTCCGGAATTTTTCATTCTATTTATACTACCGATAAGAACAGGGCCGTACTTAATAATTCGATAAATCTAAAAAAAATCAGTTATTGGGTGTTTCCTCGAAGTAGAAATTAATTATATGCTAAAAATATAATTATATCTATGGTTCTTTGAAATGGTAATTTTAGTCTTTCCGTTTTTTCCTATTGATATAAAATTGATTTGTTATATCAATAGCAGAATATAAATTTAATCATTTCAGCAATTATTTCGAAGCAATAAAGGAATTAAATCACTGATAGAATGTCCATGATCTTGTGGAAGGTAAGTTGTGCTCGGAATAAAACCCGGGACCTTTGGGTCTGAAGCTCAGTAACATAACCTCAGGACAAAAGCAATGACTCCTTCCCATAGATGTTATCTGGCTTATTAAGACTCACCCTCCAGTGAGTTATCGAACGATATGCGTTGTTGTTGAGTGGTGATGAATTGGTTTTGTTGAGTGAGTGGTTGCTGTGTGTAGCTGTTATGTCTAATGCGTCGTACCCATCTTTGTTTGGCTAGTGGAGAGCTTTTTTTTTCAGTCACGCCAAGCGTTTTTTTTTGGTGAGCGTGCGTGAATTGTTGCGTCAAGTGAGTCTGACGAGTTTGGTTGCGGGTAGATGGCGCCACATCAGTTGCACGAAGGTTGAAGGTTCTTTGTTCGAGGTCACCATTGTAGAAAATGAAATGTGCTCAGAATAGAACCCGGAACCTTTGGGTTTGAAGTCTAGAAATATAACCACAGGACAAAAGTAATTGCTCCTACCTGTAGATGTTATCTGGCTTATTAAGATATCACCACAATCTTGAGATACAGTTGATGATTTACCCCAGTTATCACGGCTACCCCTTATCATTTATTTTGGGAAATAATGTACAGAAAAAAATATCCAGTCTTGCCTTTTTCGAACAGCTATAAAGTTGCATTTCACGATTTGGCTTATTTTTTAAAGTAGTGGAAAATGATCTGCTTTCAACATTCTTAGTAAAAACTCCTTTGTATTGCACATATCTGTTTCTAATACAAAACATTTTCAACCTATCATTTATAATGCTTGGTCATAAACCTGAATCACTTATAAGCACTTGATCACATTTGTTATCGTCATTCCCATCGTTATTTTCTGATTCAATCATATTTATATAAACATAAGGTTCTTCAGAGATGTTCACAATTCCTACACTTTCATTACAAGATCGTGTAATTTGTGCTGTTATTTCTTAGATTATTTAAGGTTGGACTGTAACTTCGGAAGTAAAACTAATTTCATTGACGACATTACTTCGTTGACAAGAAAACAAATCTACCCGTTACTTTTTAAAATTTAGATTTTCTTCTTTTTTCTTTTTTGAAACTGGGTCTCGACACCCAGAGGGATACTTCCTTAGCATGGACCTGATTATATCTAACAATATTAAACATTTTATAATATGAAGTATAAAAGTAATATATGTGGTAAATGACTGTATTTATATTTATAATATGTTGTACATTTACACTAAACTGTAATGTATTCTAAACTTCATATATTTCAAAACCCATCGATTGCCCAGTTAATTTCTTTCTGTCTTCTTTAAATCCCATTATTACCTTTCAGAGCATTCTTTTCGTTCTTGATCATTTTGGAAAGCCCTCAATCGTGGAGCCTCTGTTCCTAACATCCGCTATGAATCCAGATGGCCGGCCCTGATGACGTAAAGTTAGTCATTCTTGAACTCCCAAAAGAATAACTGAATCTACTTGTGAACTTTAATTTAAAAGAAATCTTTGACGGAGATATGAAAATCAAATATAAAGACTTTGCATTTCTTCCCTTGTCATTGGTAACTTCACCTGACACCACCGTCTAACTTTAGAATGTACACGAGACGCCTACAGTACAAGAGCTATGCAATCAGTAATGTGCACGAGAAACCTTGGGAGGCATCTTGCAGGATGACCACAGGTTGATCTAGCCATCATATCGTGGAATTTCATCATTCTTGAACTTCCTGAAAAATAATTGAATCCGTGGACTTTGATATAAAAGAAATTTTTGATGAGTTGCAAAACAAATAGTTTAAATCTACTATGAGTCAACTCACTCAGGCATTAAAACTCTAAACATTTCTTCTTCCAATTTTTTTGGAGATGATATCAAAAAAGATGAAGATAATACAGGTGTATAGAATTTCTAGAACTGGATATTTACGAATTTCAATTGAATTTCTGACCTGAAAAAAAGGCATTTGATCATTCCATCAAAATTTAAAAATGATAATAATAATAACAAACTCACCCACTTCATGTGAGTCTAAGTCAAGAGAAATTGATATGCAATTTCAGTAACATGTTTAAAAAGTTTTCAGTTTAAATGTTCTTACACTAAATGTATAATTCTCGAACTAATTAAATTTAAGCTTAATATTTTTAAAAATGATTTATTAATTAATAATAAAGAATAATTTAAATAAAGAATTATGTGTGATAAATATTTTGGATATTAACTTCGAAAAATTAAAATTACTTAAACTTGTGCATAACAATAATGTATTTTTTTTTCCTTTAACGGTTAAAGCAACAATTTCAATAGCGCTTAGTTATACATCATCTTTAAGGAAGTAAATTTGTATCTATAATTACTATAACAAAAATTTAGATAAAAGAAGAACAACAGATTGTAACTACAACAAAGAAATCTATAAAGATTTTATAAATGTGGATAAAGAACATTTTATTGCAGAAAATTTAAAAATTATTGAATCTAGCTTTTTAAGAAATTTAGTAAAAAGAGAAACAAAATTTAGATTAAAAGAAAAAATAAATAATTTCAAAATTTTAATTTCTATCGAGAAAGATTTGAATATTTTTATTGCTAAATTATCTAGAAAAGGTATAAGGTTTCAGAGAATGGAACATGAGAATTTGAGAGAAAATTAAAACAAAAATGAAAAGAGATATTGGCAGATCTAAAGAACGAGGGATTTATTTTAGCAAAACATTAAAAAAAGAAATATAGAAGATAAAAGATAAATTTGTTATGACAGTAATAAATAAATTAGCAAATAATTTCTGTTTAATTTGAGAATACTGTTAAAGAGAAATATTAATTAATGAATATAACTCGAATACAACTTTTTTTTTAAAGAGCACGGGAAAAAGGGAATTAAATTTAAAAAAAAATAACGCTCGCTTTTTCAAAAAAAATAATAAGTTTTACTCTCTAAACTATTCTTATTTGTTCCCAACAATTGAATTTCATTAAAAAACATTAAAATTCAGATTCGTGACTTGTAGCTCTGGCAATTATAAATACTATATTCGGAAAAACATTTCTTTAGATACTTAAAAATTATCCTAAACAAAATCAAAGACGAAGATTAACTTTATAATTAATAGCAACAAAGAAGATCTGGATTTTCTAAAAGATAACAACATAAATAAACCGAATACAGCGTTTTATTACCTTTCAATATTTATATATCCAGTTTTCAATTTAGTAAAGTGTTTTATTTTAATACGTTATAACATATGTCGAAATGTTTTTGTTTTCTATGTGTATGTGTGCTTTCTTTACTGTCAGTTAATCATTTTTTTAAATAATACATTCGGATATTCTCCCCCCCCCCCCAGCACACACACTAGTGTGCTCTCGCCTCTCTAGGGAGCGCGCCCCACAGATTGAGAATCGCTTTGAAAATTTATACACTAGCCTGCCTCATGAAAAATTAATAAATGTCTGTACTCTTATGTATGACGAATATTTAAATGAAGGTATAAAACTGGCTGGAATTATGTAATTTTAATATTACCGAAAATTATGTTTTTAATGGTATTAATTTTTATAAATAGGTAAAGGGCAATCCAATGAAAATAGTGTTCTCAAGTGCTGTAGACAATATTTTCCAACATTTCTATGAGAAAAAAAAATAGTTTCATATAATTTAATCGATGGATGTTTACTGATGATTTACGTTTGATTAACTTAGAGAATACCAATATTGTTACTAATTGCTATCCTAAAGATTTAATTCCAACAGAAACTAAATCAACTTGGAGCTACCTATCTAGATTTAAAAATCAAAATTGCGAATGATAAAATAATAATTGGTACTTACGATAAAAAAGATTAATTTAACTTTAAAATAATTAAGTAATTACCATTCTAAACTCTAAAATTTCCAAAAATGTAATTTTTTTCACAATTTAAGAGGATTAAAACAGTTTGTAATAACAAACTTTCCTGTATCAAAGCAATAAATAATTTTATTAAAAATTTAAGTAATAGAGAATTTCCCCAAAACTACTGCAATATTGATATTTAATTTTAAAACAGAGATGAGGTATTAATATTTTAACTAAAAACAGAAATAGACTTTCCGTTATTAACTCATAGATGGCGCTTGAATGACGTAAGCAGAAATTCAAAATAAGAAAGGGAACATGAGACAGAACACTTTTGTAAAAAAATATATATATATAAAAATGCCAGCTGCTATTATGTTCTTTTTTTTTTTCTTTCTTTCTTTTTTTTAATTATTGGGTGAATATTTTATAAGCCCTTTAACACAGAAAAACGTTTTAAAAAATAAATGCCTGCTGCAACAGAAATATAAAGAATTTATAAATGTAAAAAGAGAAAAATAAAATAATATTAGTATTTTGGAAATGTTCAAACTTATTCGAGATTATTCATGTTTCTGTATAGCAATACAGAAAAAAAGGCGGTTATTTTTAAATTCCTAAACATATCGATTTGACTCATTGTTTATTACGAATCATCCGAGTAATATTTTCTCGGCAAAAAAACACGGAATTTAAATTTGCCGCATAGATTAGAATTACCTTATACATATGTATTCTTATGTATTTTTCTGAATGCACTTGAGCAGTAGATATTGCTAGTTAATCTAAGAGATTAATACAATAACAAACCCAATTCTTAACACAAAGGGACAAAGACAATTTAAGAAAATTTTATCAATTTTGAAATATAGATGACATCTAAGATAATCTAGCCTAATCATTACAAAATAATGCATAACATCTTTTTTGCGGTCGCAAACAGCATACATATAACCTAACGCATATCGTAAGGAAACAGGACAGCAAGAATATTTTTGCCAATCACTCTGGCAAGCTGTGGGCAGCGACATCTGGTGATGAAAACTGATCTACTGCCATCTATTATTGTTCCAGTTTATAATATTCCATTGGAAATTTGAAACGTAATACTCAACTGCAGGCACTCTTCGGGACTTCTAATTCTAGTCATTTTAATGAAAATCAAGAAACGGAATTTTATGTAAAAAATTAAAATCGGATATAAAAAGAAAAATGGAAAATATTGCAATTAAAAGGCATTCACTACAAAACTTCTGAATAACCGATGGAATTGTAGTGTTGATTGATAAAGGTAAGAGTAGCTTTGTGGCCAAAAATATGTTACTAAAACTAAATTTTAGCACATAATTTTAATAATAATTTTGTGCACTAATCCAAGAGGACCCAATTCGTTGAAATTATCTTACGGATTGTTTTTTCAGAGTCTGAAAAAGATGAATGAATTCAAAAAGATAGATCAGGGTTTTTCAGGATTGAACAAGTATAACTGGTTTTACAAAAAAGTTAATTCAAAGTATTTAATTAAAAAAAATAATTTTCAATAGATTAAAAGGTATTCAGAAAATTGTCAAAAGATTCCTGATAGTTATAATAGTTTTAAAGCTTTCGTTCATTTCTTTCAATTTTATTTCATTTTTTAGCACATGGCAGACATCTTGAGTACGCCTGCACCATCCATATTTCATAATACACCCCGCGAGCTCCAAATGATTCCAGAAGGGAGATTTAATAAGAAGAAAGAATGACAATTGATCACTTCCGGATTACGTTAGCTTTGTCATTCTGCTTACACTTCATTTTAACACGAGAGAGATCGCGCGGGGCACACAGTCACCCCATTCTTATCCGAACACCTGTCGCAGGGTAAATATTTATCTGTAATCAATACCGCATTCAGTACCTTCCTATCTGACAGTCCCCTTGGTAGGTGAAGTGTTATTTTTACTTTTCTTTTCTTTCTGTGCTTGAAGCAATCATTTCTTGGAATTCAAGTGGGAATGGGGGGGGTGACTCACTCTCCAAACGCGACTGTTATTGCTTCGAAATTTCTCATTCTAAGCAGCCTAATTTTGCGTTCTGTAGCTCTTTGTATTTATACTGCTGCTGACGAAATGTTGTCACACTGTTGATGAAATGCCATCATATTCAAGAGCTCGAAAAACCAACAGATGACCAATGGCTATTTTCTATTTCGCGTGGAACGTCGCCGCCATAAATGCCCGTATAGCTCTAGTGGCAACAAAGACATATCCCTTGGATTATGCAAATAGGATAAAATTTCTGAAGGAATTGACATTATCATTTATTCAGCCACACATAAACATAAGGCGAGATATGAAAATGCTACCTAAAACACTTCATAAAAGTATGGATGTCACCACTTCTAATGGATCACAGGAAATCCCAACACAAATGATGAAAAAACACAAAGGACGATGTTTGGCGGAATTGTGCCAATACGTCGGTTGATTACCGCCAAGGATTGAACCTGCGATGTTCGGGTTTGAAAGCCAGTAACTTATCCACTATATAAAAATGACCGGCAATGTTTAGTGGTAGTTACTGGCTTATTAAGATGTCACCACAGATGTTATATGTCCAAGATCTACAGATAGTAAGATTATAATTTCTTGTATAAAATGTGATAATTTTACATGTAAAAACCATTCTTCGTATGTTTGCCATAAGTGTATGTAGAATTAAAATTCCTAAAGAAACTATGTAATTTTTTAATGTACAATTTTCTTAAATATTAAAAATAGTTTTCTGAACTTAAGAAGTTTATTTTCTTAAAGAGATTAATGAACCTATTATTATTTATAATTCGCATGTGTTTATTCCTCTAAATTATGGAAAATTTTAGATAAAATGGATTGGGGTGACTCAGTAACCCGCGAGATCTCTTTTTTCACTATTAGGTGTGCACCTTCTGCCGGTTTAAGCGCCCTCTATCGGTCACATTAAACTTACCTGAT
Source organism: Argiope trifasciata (assembly GCA_026543055.1). NCBI lineage: Eukaryota > Metazoa > Arthropoda > Arachnida > Araneae > Araneidae > Argiope > Argiope trifasciata. The sequence goes on along the minus strand of JAPMOQ010029703.1, from coordinate 4,500,405 downwards.
ATTAAAAATGGTTCTGATTTCTCTTTTTTAATTACACGTGTGAAAGACGTTATTAGGAGAAATTTTAAAGAAAAAGGCTTCATCAATGAAGTAACCGAACCAAGGAATGTACTGGGCTTTACTAAATCAAATACAATGGAACAATTTATTACAGTACAAAATTTACTTTGCTTGAATGTTACTTGCTATGTTTAAACACCAGAATCTTATAAGATATTTTATGATTTGTCCTCTTATGCAATTATTTATTTCAGTGCAAATATTTCCAGAAAGCTTTTGCATGCATAAGCTATTAATCCAAATGATTTGGTAATTCGTTTTCGACAGTAGAAAAGCCGGGGCCTCTCCTTGTTAAGACGGTCTGCTTAGAACTTTTCTGTACTTTTGCTTTGGCGTTCTATGAAAACCGTGAGGATGGGGCACACAGAAGAAACAGAGGTCTTATTCTCATAAACGCTAAGAGCAACTATTTTTTAAAAAATTGCACTTCTCATACACAGTAGCGCCATTCAGCTACCCGCAGTTGAACCACCCATTAGCCTCTAGGGACAGCAACCAAATTCTGCTGTTTGGGGAAAATGGAGGGATGATGTTTAGGGAAAATAAAGGCAGCTTTTTCAGCCCACGTGCCTCAGAGGAAAGATCTTCTTATCTGTGCCACGTGATTTCTCCGTCAGATTCCTGAGCTAAATTTCTAGTTCTGTTAACAATCTCTCAGCTCCCAAAAAACAGACCATTGAGGATAGGATAGGTGCAATAGGCTACTAATCGAAAGATTTTCCCTCGGATCAAAATTTTTTCCAGCCCCTAGACGCTTCTGAACCAACCGGACTACATCACCAAATGTTTCCAGAAAGTGAGATTTAAAAAATAAAAAAAGAATGTCAATTGATCACTCTCGTTTTGCATTTGCTTTCTCACGCCCTTAAGACAATTTTAAGCTCCCTCTATTATCTGCAACAATCATCGCTGACCATAAAAATGATTTTGATCTCTTTTTTTTCTAATAACATAGCTTTAAAAAGTTATTAGGGGAAATTTTAGATAGCAGATTTCGTTAAGGAAATGAAAAGAAGTAAACCGTTTCAATAGTCCAATAAAGTAATTCATGGCAGTAAAAAATTAAATTTGCTTGAGCATCATCTATCACTAATTTTAAAACATGTATTTTATTTATAATAAACTGTCCCCGCTGTAATTGCAAATACGACACACAGAGAAAAAGATCTCGAGTTCTCACTTCGAAGATTGGTGAACGATTGTAGCGCCTTCTGTTGATACCTTTGCAACGAATTTTCAAAACGAAACTGGAAATGAACTTGTTGCTGAAATCTTGAAAATTCTTTTTTTGATGCATTTTCCTGTACAGTAAAAGCTCCTTATTCGCGCTTCCTTCATTCGCGGTTTCACTATTCGACACAAATGCGACAAAATTCCTATATTCTCGGCTAAAAATTTCTTTATTCGCGGAAATAATAAATACATACATCAGAATAAAAGGATTCCAACCCAATATCCTTTGTAAATGCCATCAAATAGACTAATAAAAAAGTAAAATAGATCTTATTACAACTTTGTCTAAAGTATGTTGTTAAATGTAAACTGCAAACATAGCCGAAATCGCGAATGGAATAGGACGAGATGGGTTCGAACAGATAGAATTAAGTGGCATTCAGGAATTGCTTGAATCGCAACATGAAGATCTGACTGAGACCGAATTGGATTAAGTGTTAAATTCCCAGCCTATTGAAGAAGAGGCTTCAACAAGCACTGGAAACGTGATATTTAATTTGAAAAATCTTAGTGAAGATTTAAGAATGGTAATAAGCTTTGCGATTTCTTTATGAACATTGATCCGTCTGTGGAACGAAGTCTTATTTTTAAGAGGCAAATTGCTAATGCGACAGCTGCGTATCAGTCTGAATTGAAAGATCTTTTAAAAACTGCCAAGCAAGGGAAAAAGACAAAATTCTTGAAACCATCGCCTAAGCCTTAAGATAATTAATCAAAATGTTCAAAAACTACAATTAAATTGATTTTTTATATAATTGTTTTTTTTTTTAATTTTGTCACCTAGGAACGTATCCCATATAAATTACAGTTCCGTATTCACAGTTTCTGTATTCGCGGCATATTTATGGAACATATGCCCCGCGAATAAAGAACTTTTACTGCACTGTCTGACATAATGCTGATGATTTCTTTCTTTAATCTTTAAGAATCTTTAAGTAATCTTTTGTGGCATTGAGATAAATTTTAGAGAAATTATACTCAGATTATTTAGCCGCCCAGAGGTGTATATAGTTTTTGCTTTGATACAGTTCTGGTTGTTAATAATTAAATGTATCCGATCTTTTGAATTTTTTTAAAAAAATATTTAAACTAATTAAAGTATTTTTATTACATTGAATTCTAAAAAATGTTTCCCAAAATTGATAATAAAGATTTAATTTTTGTAACAAATAAACAAAAAATGTGTATAATTTTACATGAGGCAATATTATGCTTTGCTCACCTATTAAAATATTTCTATCAGTTGTTTTGTGCACGTGTGCCTTTTTAATAATAAATAGAACTGATTAAGTTTCATTGTTAGGATATTTTATAACTGTTAATGAATTAAAATCTTAATTATTTACTCTGTATTTTTATAAATTTTTACTAAACACATTTCTTTATAATATTTACTAAACTGGGATGAATAGTATGTTTGTTCTTCATTAAAATAAGAATTTTACCGTATTAAAATGTTTCAATTTTTTTCATTAATAACCTTATTTTACTACTCTATTCTGCAAGTTTACCATAGAAGCATTTACGCTTCGAGCTTTTTTCACAATTTTTCTATAGGTTAAATTTCCTGCTACATTTCCAATTTTAATGTGTCGATATTTACTTTAAGTAATCTTTCAAGTATGATTTAAAGCATTTGAAAATATTTGAGGAAGCATTCAATAGGGAATTCTAGAATGTACGCAATTGCATCATGCAATAAGCAACAAATTTAATACTATTATCAATAAGTATCCATTCAACTGTCATTTAAACACATTTTTTAAAACAGCTTTATTTTTATTTTTTTGCGTAAAATCGTATAATTTCCAGAAATCTTGCATTTTAGCTTTATTTTTTTTTAATTTAACATTAAGTCAATTAAGTTATCTTTTAAGAACATTTTAAATTTAAATCTACAATAATCACAATCAAGATTTGTGAATCAAATATATCCGCCGGAGGGTTTTAAGGCATTCTCAAAAAATTATCAATTTCAAGTTTATGGAACAATAAAATAAAATTAATCTCATTGCATTTTTTTTAAATTTAAAACAAAAATTCTAAAGATGCAAGAAATCGAAAATAAAATAAAACTGCAAGTATCAGAAAGAGTGATGTTGGGAAAAACATATTCATATGTGTTTAGTAATTGTCTATTTAAACGAAAGACATTATATTTCTTTATCAGACAGTGTTTTTTCCACAGAGCTGATACATAAATGGAGGGAGCTAGTCGCTTGTTTTCTGTCTAAACAAGTGTACCCTACCTGAGTCACGTAACTTTGAGAGTAAGAACACCTTTTTTGGCGCTATATCGCAAATATTGGCATACTCAAAAATTGCGGCACAACGTTTTGCTTCCCGACATGTGGTCCGGCCGGTTTTCATTTTCGTATATATATATATATATATATATTTGAAAACTAAACAAAATGGTTTCAAAAATGATGTTTTCTTTTTTACACCAGTATCCGAATTAAATTACGTTTAGTTTTTCACTTTGTTTTTGTGCATTAATTAAAAATGATTATTTTTCTTCTTTAAGTAAGCATTTCATTTCTTTTCTTTGTCTAAAAACAACTTAAGCTTTTACATCATATGTTCAAATATTTTCTATCAATATCTCAAACAGATAAAAAAAATCTTTTTTGAAATCAGTTTATTAAAGTTACCTAAGTTTTTCTCTCTCTGTCTCTCTCTCGCTCTTTTTTCAATATACTGTGCTTATGCATACGTCAATACTATCCAAGTTATTAGATATGGAAATTATAGAATCTTAAGCTATATATTATAGACGTCTTTTACAATTTTATTTATCATTGCAGTTATTTTTTAGTTAAAAACTGGTAGGAAGCCTTTCCTAAAACCATTCATGTGTTAATTCTGCTTTAGTATCCCAGTTTAAAAATATGAAAAAATTAAAAGAACTGAGAAGAGATTACTTATTTTCTTACTGCAGGTTTTTTTTTTCTCTCATGTACCTCCCAATTTTTCGCGATCAAAGGAATCGAAAGTAAAAGGTTTCGAACATATTTTAGAACTGCTTGTCACAGTTAAATTTTCTTATCTCAGTTTTGACAACCATAGTTTTCGCCTTTCTTCTTCCTTCGGAAAGCTTGATAAAACTTTTGCTTTATGTTTTCATTCATATTTACAATATAAATCATAAATGTTGAACATTTTATACAAATGGAATATTTACAATTCAACTAGTACTTATTAAAATCCCTAAAACAACAAAAAAAAACCAACATTCGAGATTAAAATAAAGAGAGTAGCGAAATATAATGCAATTACATCAGTTTAAATGAAGCTTAATAACATTTTCAATTAATTCAATACAATAATTAAACCAAACCGTGAAACATTATTCAGTTATAACACCAAAATAATTGAGTGCTGGAGGTTACAAAATTTTAAATTCACTTAAAATGGGAACCGAATGTTTATTGTAAATACCTGTAAAATGATACAGGACTATCCTTAGATGCTTTTTCTTTGCATCCAATTGCACAGCAATAGTTAACCATGGCTTAAATAAGCTTTTAAATCCAACAGTTAAACTCAGTAAAAAATCTGCCATTGGAATGTAATGGGGAACGGAGAATGAGGGTCAGGGAACACAAATTCTGTCCCAAGGTCACGTGATTTTATCTTGTCCGACATCAAAGTAGGGTTGCACTTCCTCTATCCCTATCCCAGCTCTATGGCTTTTTCCTCAGAAACCAAGTGGTTAAAGGTAGTGACGGACCGAGTGAACTCAGGGAAAGGTCGAATAAAGGACGGACCTCCCAAATTCAAAACATCTGCATATTTTCTGTATATCTTTTATCCACACGCCGACTTCAATCAGTAAGCATTGTGAAACGTTACAATGTTTCATATTTAACATATTTCATAAAAAAAGGAGGAGGGGGGGAGTGTTAGGACGAATTCTTATTTGAAATAATACTTTTCTAAAGCTTTCACATTTTAAATAATTCTTGCAGAGAAACTGACGTTTTTGTGGAAATTGATTTTAAAAAGTTTTTTTTTTGTGTCATTTAAGAAGTCATCAATTCTCCAAAAATAAAATTTATTTAATTTAAAAAGTAATTTCAGTTTTTCTCCAAAACAATTTTATGTGCAGACAATAATTTCGTTCGGACGCTAAGAATTACGCACAATACGTATGTATGCAAACAAAATGGTTGTCATGCTTAAATTAGTATTTTTGTGAATCTAATTTATCATAAAAGAATGCCAAAGCTATTGTTTTGTTTCTAATCTTTCAAAATTTTAATTAACTAATATACTAATTTCGAATGAAACTTTTTTTCCGTGCATTGTTGTATAAAAGAATTTTCATTTTTTTTTTCATTTCAAATTAATTTCAAATTTTTTTAATAAACCGTACGAAGTAATAGAAATCATTCATATGCTTGAAATTTTACATCTCTGTTTAAACTTATAAGAGAAACCGAAAGTGACAAAACACGTAAATTTTATAGCAACAACAGCCCCGCATACAAACCGGCACTCATTTTCTTTTTATTAATATGGAAAAGGTACTATAAAAAGCTTGGAAAGTACAAATTATTTTAATCTAATATATACATGCTAAGTGTTTAAACAAAGATTTTTTTATTGTTTTTATTGAATTTATTTCATTGATAATTGCTTTTCAATTATTTGCACTTTCTCATAGAATATGACATTGTCTGCTATTGACTAAGAAGTATTGCTGCCAATGACTAATTATTTTCTAGGCTAGTTTTACCTATCCTTACCAATCGAAATCTCAGAAATAGTCAGTATCAGGATGCATCGCAAAGACGCCGTAGAGACCATGGCTGTCGAGAGACAAAGATGGTAACGTTAAATATTGGCTGTCAGGTTCATAATTATTTTGTCATCTACCGGAGATCATGGCCCAATCCCAACAATTTCATTTACATTGATGAAGTATAAAAGAATTTTGATTTACACAATTCCACAAAGAGCAGATACTGATAGGATTTTTAAAGAATAGTTTGTTTCGCTATGCACAAATTTATCTTGCGAATTAGGCGTTTCTGTGAAAAAACTAGCATCCAAATTTGGGATGATATAAAGAATTCTTTAAAAAATGCTAACTTTTATAATTGTAATATCACCTAATAGATTAACGAACATTTATTCGCCTCTGTTGTTAAATACCCTCAGTTTATATACGAGTTAGATTTAACGAATCTTTATACTCGCTAAGAAACGTCTAGGCACCTGATGTTAATTAGCTATCACTTGTTTTTTTTTTTTATTATTATTATTATTTCTTGGCGACTTCGAAAGTAACTCCAAAAGATTTAAGAAATCGAAAATAAAAGGTGGAAAGGAATTAAAGCATTCTTCTGGGACTAAAATAATTCACATTTTGTTAAGATCAAAATATTTGAATATGATTGTTGAAGAGAAAAGTTTGGTTCATCTCAGACGTTAAAAAGCATTATGAGAGAATATGAATCTGTAAAAAGTCATTTGAAAAAAGAAAACAAAAACTGCCTTATAGATGCATTGCAGAATTTGGCCCATACAAAAGTTTTCAGAATGTGGGAAAGAATTCAGAATTGTATCTGATTATGGTAAACATTATAAATCACATTTTGTAGGCATTATGAGAGACAGACTTTGGAAATTAGAATTCACAAATGTACGTTTTGTGGTGATAATTCTACTGAAAAAAACCATAATTAAAGACCAATTATAAAGTTAAATAAAGACCATGTTGGAGAAAACTATTCGGATGTGCTATTTAAGGCAGGCAGTTTCGCTAGAGACTAATGTTCAAAAAAAAGTAATAGAATTCACAAAAGTATGACTTCAAGTATGATATAAACCTGAAAGAAAATATGTTTTAGACTTCTGCATGGGATAATTTCAAAAATTCCAAGCATTTTCTTGCTAAAAATTATAAAGCAAGAAATTGATGACTAGTTTTGTATCAGAAATTGTGATTTGATGCTTCCAGCATTTAAAATGAATATTGAATCTTAAAATTCATGTTTATTTAATTTCAAAAGTATGTGAAATTATTTTTAAAAAATTAGATTTTTTTTAACTTTAAAAAATAGTTGACTGTTTTACAAGCTGTTGTTATTTCACAATACACTCAACAGTAAAAACTTATATTAAGCTAAATGCTTTCATTTAGATGTGATTGAATGAATTTCTGATGAATTTCATTTTTTGCATATGCACATGGTGGCATGTTTTATTATAATAATGATAGAATTTTGACCCAGAATTTTTTCTGTAATCAAACAGTTTTCTAAATCTCATTTCAATCTACACATTAATTCATATGGATGTTTTTCTGCAATCAAGAATTTGTAAAATTTCTCAGTTTTAACTCAAAGTGGAAAATTTAGGTTTATTAAAAATACAACTACGAAATTCATTCATTGTTATTCTTTTAATTTTACCATTTTTTATATTGTATTGATGCTACTTTCGTTTGAAATATATTTTATTCCCTCATTTTTACCTATTGATAATTGCACTTTTTCTAATTGAATATTACTCAAAATTTAAATGTATAATAACAGTAAAGAAATGCAGATTTGCAGCTGTGAAAATGTTATTAAGTTGCTTTAAAATTGAACATCACTTTCATTGTGCTATTTCAATTCATTGCCTATTTATAGAGTATAGTTATATTTTATTGAAATTCAGCCAGTGCAATAAAAGTATATAGTATCTATTGTGTTATGGAATGTATCATATTTTGAAGGAGTGGATTGTAGCACTGTATAATGAAATCAAATTTTTGTGAGAAAGAAAAAGAATAATCTTTGTTACTTACATCAGGGAAGATTAGGCAATTTGTTGGTGATAATTTTGGCATTTTTTTTTTCCTCTTTAGTGTCAATAGTTTTGATAACTTTTAAATAAACATTTGTAAAAAAGCAGATGAAAAAAAAACGATTCTGTTTTTTTTAATAATTTTTAGAACAATAATTCTGGCAACTTTTAATATAAACAGCAGTATTTATCGATTGTAATGGTGACTAAAAAGCGTGAAGTGAAATTTCGCCAAATTATAAAAATATACATTTCGCCAAATTATAAAAATATACTCAAGTGCATTTTTATTTACTATGAAAAGTTTTGAATGTACAAATCAGTAATCATATATTCCTACTATATATCTTTCTGAATGAAAATCAGCCTTTTGTGTTTGTTATGTAATCCTGGTGGACTCTTAATCTCCCGATGTATCTATCACTTGCATTGTGTTTATAGACGGCGATACAGAAACAACTGATAAGTAATCAATTTTTTTTGTTTAATCAAATTGCTGAATTGAGTTTGTCACAGATAACATTTACGAACCATAGACAATAGTTTCTATTAGTTGGAAATATCACCACTCTAAAAGTTTGAATTAACTGCATGCGTTATTTTTCAGTAATAGGATCAGAAGTGCAAAAATTTTATATTTTGTTTTAGGGATTTAAATAGTTGATTGGGAAAAAATTATAATATGTCAGATGCGTCTTCTGTTGCCGTTAAAGTCTTTACAATTACCTGGAAAATCAAGAATTTCAGTTATTTATGGAAAAGTCTAACAAGCCCTGATGTAATCCCGAGTCTTTTCGGAGGCGAGACTTTTAATTTGTTGATTGATCACCACAGTAATGAAATTAGAATTTGCATTGCTACTTATTACAATTTGTTTTCACCTTTAGATTATGAAGCCTCTCTCCTCACTACAGATGGATCGCCAGAATTATCCAAAGAGGGACCACTAGAAATTAGATATCGAACACGGAATTATCAGGAGAAAATTGAGATTTTGGTCATACCCACGGGAGTTATTTATGGAGAAAAAAGGCGAGGGGATTTCCTTCCCCACGATGCCCTCACTATTCGTTGCCAACTGCTGAAACGCAAAGTTGAGTGTTCTGAATCAGACGAACAATTTATTGGTTCTTCTGTAGGAGTGCAGAGTAAGTTGTTCATTTGGAGAATAAAGGATTTCATTAGTGTATTTACTGGTTGGCATAAGCATCTTTTCACTATCGAGAATACGTATGGCTGCTTAAAACTTACACTATCAATAACATTTGAAGAAAGAGTTGTTGTTGAAGTGCATCGTGATAAAGGTGAAAAGATATTTTCAACCCTTAAAATTTCTTTGCTGGATGCTGATGGAGTAGCTAGGCGAATGACGAGCGATTCTTTCTTTTTTGAAAAAAGTGAAACAGAGCAAACTTGGCGATTGCCGCCTCTAATTAACAAATCAGAATTGATTGCTTCAAAAAGTCAACTCTTACCAAATTATGTGTTGTCTTTAAAATGCGAATTCGGCGCTTCTCTCGGAACGGTCAATGATTCCGAAATAATCATTTGCCCCAAAGAATTCCTATCAATTTCAAAATACTGTGATGATTCTAAATTTTCTAAGAACAAAGTAAATTGCAAACTTCCATCTGGATTTCTGCAAAACGATTTGAGATGTGTACTGGATACCGGATCTTTAAGTGATTTCAAGCTCAAAGTAGACTCTGAGGTATTTACAGTTCATAAAGTACTTCTGGCAGCTAGATCTCCAGTCTTCAATGGTATGTTTACAAATGACTACAAAGAAACAACCAGTGGTCAAGTTATTATTTCAGACGTGGATGCAGACACTATACGGCGATTTCTAATATACCTGTATAGTGATACAATAGAGGATCTCACAATGGAAAATGTTACTAAGCTGTATTTCGTTGCAGATAAGTATGGAGTACTTTGCTTGAAAGAAATATGTGTATCTTTCATAAAGGCTAACCTTTCTTCATCCTATGTTTGCTCGTTCTTGGTTCTTGCAAATCAACACCAATATGATGAGCTGAAAGCCATAGCACAAGATTTCATCAGCGATCACAAGTCTGAAATTCTCCGTTCAGATGATTGGCAAAACTTAGAAAAGATTAACCATCTTTTGGCGTTGGAGACATTACGTGAGATCTGCTTGAAAAAATGAACCAAATTAGTGACTTAATTTCATTGTAAGTACTTTTGTAAAATTAATTGAAAATAACAATACATACAGAATTTTTAAAAATGTATTTAATTCAGTATTGAATTGTGTTTGTATTAAATATGTGATTAATTTAATCAATTACTTTGTTCGATTTTTTTAATACTTTGTTGTTAATGCTACAACTTTTTAAAAAATGTTTTGAAAATTGCTTCCTATTTGTTAATTTACTTGATGTTCACTTATTCCCTTTAAAAAATTTCGAATTAATTATAGTGGTGTCCCAAAAGTTTCTTTCTCATCACATTATGAATGGCCTTATATGACTTTGCTTGTGCAAACATGCAGGCTTATCTATTAGTCGTCTATGTCATCGGTTTCAGTCGCCCAAGAGCTCTACTACACTCCAAGATGGGACTACACCCCCAGAAAGTTCTTTACAAGCTCCTTCCTCAAGGTGAAATAATAAATTCTATGAAATATTGTCACTAATAGGATCACTTGAAAGCTGCCATAGCAAAAAACAGCCAGAATTCATGAATCGGTGAGGGCATTGTTTCTCATCATGACAACACGAGACCATATTGCTTTAGATGTAAGAAAGAGAGACTGTTAGAGGTTGATTGGGATGTTTTACCGCATTCTGCCTACCCTCCCGATGTCGCTCAACCTGATTATTACTGCTTTTTTGTCCATAAAAAATTCTTTTCGCGATGAGCATCTTAAATCCATCAGCAAAATGAAAGCGTACCTAGGCGATTATTTCTTGTCGAAAATTGGGAACAATTTTGGAAAGAAGGCACAAGTAGCTAGCTGCCTGAGAGATGGAAGAAAGTAATAGAGCAAAAGGGTTCTTACATAACAATATAAACACTATCTTAAACAACAAATATTGTGAATTCATTTCATATTAGGAAAGATGAGGCACACTAATATTTTATTCTGGAAATTTTTATTTAAAATAATGTTCCCAAAAAATTATTAATTTATGATATATATTATAATATAATACGATATTATATTATAATACAATATGATATTAAAATAAGGCCGCTTACTTTTGGTTCAGTATAATAATAATTGGATAAAGCATGTTTTTCAAAAGAATTATCATAAAAAAATTATGATCCATCAGCAAACCGGATATATTTATTTATAAAACTGATAACTTATTAAGCTTTGTTAATTGGTTTGATTTACAAATTGACGAAATTAAAATGAACGCAAACTTCACTGCGATATTACAAAAGAATAATAAACACAATTTATGTGCGTATGTGCGCATCATTGCTGCTATTTCTATATAATTTCTATCTGAAGAGCAAATTTTAAAAACAAAATTAAGACGCACCTATTAAGCCTAAAATTTACAATTTATTGTATTTATGAAGTTTGATATATATATTCGAATTCCTTTAAATCCTTCATATATATATATATAGAGAGAGAGAGAGAGAACTTTTTTAAAAATTTTAAATTCTGTAATAACTTTTCCAATCTATGCTTTATTTGTTTTTTATGTACTTCCAACCCTTTCCTCTATGCCAATAGAATGCCATTCTTGATAGAAGCTCAGAAAACGCGATTATTTTCATTTCATTCAATAGTATCTTTTTAATATATTCATTTCTTAAAAACTTTTTTCTCATCAAAGATTAACTTTTCATAAATTTCTACTAGATGTCGCTATAAGGCAGAGAACACTAGAATGTGAAATGATTGCTGTAAGTTTGAAATTTTATTCGAAGATTAAATCGCAACCAAGCGATTTTATCTTCGTTGATTAGGACTAGAAACAGTAAGATGACAATATAATTAATTTTCAACCAACTAAATCATATTTTTTTAAAATTACGATTTATTTCTTCACGTATTAACAAGTAATAGTTTGATTCTAAACATTAAAGCCCTAATTTTGAGCATCTTAACAATTTAACAGTAGTATACATTATTATTTACGTTTTATATGAAATATGGAATTCTTTTATAAGGAAATTTTAATTAGGCCGTTAGAATTTTCTTTGATCGCTTGCTTTCGAAATAAAGTTATAAGTACAAAATTGATTTTAAAATTTTATCATGATTATTTAAATTTACACAATTTACAATAGAATTTTTTAATATATGTTAGTATAATTTTTTTTTGCTGTGCGTAACGCCAGTTTGGTCCTGCTCCTGGTAACCACCGTTATAGCTGCGAGACTCCATTGAACTAAAAATCCATCTCAATGGTAGCCTGGATATTAAATTTAATATGTCAGCCCTCTAATATGCTGGGAGAGCTCGAGATCGAAAAATTCTCATTATCTATATACATACACATACATCTTGCTCAAATTTTCAATCGTTATTCATCCACTCGAGTTCAAACACATTTTTGTAAACTTGTAGTGGAAGACACTTGATGTTAATATAGATTTTTAAATATGAATTCATTAATTAAATTAAATTGCTTTTTAATATTTGAATTAGAGTTTTAGCAGTTTGTAATGAAAGTTGAAATCAAATGGCAATAGCTCAATCGGTAAAATGCAAATATTTGAATATTTTTAACGTGAAGGTGAAATGTGCAAGTTCAACTTTTGCAAAAGTAGGAATTGACTGATTTTTTTTGTATTCCTTGCTAATTGGAACATCAATAAAAAATGACTTAGTTTTATGAGGGCCCTAATCAGTTTTTTCATTTAGTTTAGTTATATTAGCGTCGCTTTTCAAAGCAACACTACGTCTGTTTTGAGCAGAGTTGGCCGACTCTATGAAGAGGCCCAGGTGCAAGAAATCATTTTGAGACCCTAAATTTTTTATCAACGTTTTAAAAACGTTCGTTTTTTAAAAAACAACGAGCGTTTGCATTTGTATTTAATGATGCATGATTTTGTGTTTGCTTTTAATTACTTCAGGAAAATTACATTTTTTTTCCAATTTCTCTTCTGATACTTAGTACAGCAAAAGTGTTTAAGCATTGTACCCTTATGATCGACTGAAGATAATAATTTATTTAATTTTAATTTGCTGAAAGAGGGTTCAGAACTTATTATATTTAATAACTGGCAATGTAGATAAAGTAGATAACTGAGACAAAAGTAGATAACTGAGGATTAGCAAGTACATTTGAAACTAGCTTTAGTCTCGACTTCTGGGCGCCGGGCACGCCGCTTTGTCTTAACAAGTATGATGGAGATTTCCTTATTCATAAAGGAACCTTGCATGCCTTTTTATAGATAAAAAGAAAGATAAAAGAAAAGATAAAAAGTATTAAAATTAACAAATCAATAGAGTTGAATCGGATTAAGGCCCATATTAGGATATATGGTAATGAAAAGGCGGATCACTATGCTAAGTTGGCGACACAGAAAGATATTATTGATATTATTGTCCCCAAATCAAGTGGTGTTTTAAAAGGGGAATTGAGAGAAGAAATAAAACTACAATGGTTTGACAGATAGTATATGAAAAATAAATGCATTTGTGGAGAGATTGGTACGGTTTACCACTATTTAATGGAATGTATGGAGATCTCAGAGTTAAGGAAGGATCTGAAGATTATCAATAATGATTTAATGTACTGACAGTACTGATGGCACCAGGTAATCTCAAAACCCTGAAGGATATGATGTTAAAGATTGATAGTTTCATTTCAAATGTTTGAGTGAGTTCAGATGGGGAGAAAGACAACTACTTACTACCCCGAAAGGAATGTCAGTTTGACTATTCGGTCAATATAAGGTTGGACAATACTTCTTCAGCAGTCGATCACAACAAATCCTGTCGATACTGCTACGTCCAGTGGTGGCGGGGTGGACGGCTGTATTCAAGAAAGAAAATGTGAGGAGGAGATAGTTGAATTGACATCCCCATCCCCAAACTGCCACACCATACCTACTGAGAAACGATTGGCCCCAATAGATTTAGCGTACATCAGCAGACTCTCTTACACGACGGGTTTTCGATAAAATTAGGTCTCAGACCTGAGACCTTACTACCAGGCCACCAAGGGCTAGTCATTATCAGAGGGCGTTATAGAGGCCTGGAAAAATCGAATAATATGTGATTGAATAAATAATTGTGAATAAAAATAATGTAAAATGGGAAAGAAAGAAAAAAAAAACCTTCGGAAAAACCAAAAAAATAAAATAAATTAAAAAGAATACGTTTCATTTTTGCTTTAATTTTTTTCTTTTTTTCATTCTCTTTGATTTGTCTACATTGGTTACACCATAGAATCTGTTTTTCTTGCCTTTTAAAGAGGGTAAAAAATAATTTTTCTTACATTAAGTTTGAAAGGCTATTGCGACTAAATCTTTTTAACGTGTTGTTGTTGTCGTGTCCGTGTTTTGCACGGACAGGGGTTGCAGTAGCTTCTGAGGGTAAAGACCCCTGAGCACCCAGAGGGCAGAAGTCTGACTTCTAGCTCACACACACGACACAACCCTTTTTAGGGGGTAGTCGAATTCATTCATACACTCATTCATCCATCAGTAAGTCGGAATTTAGATCCAAATCAGAGACGACTCATGCCTGATTCAGTACCCCCACAGGTATCGTTTTGTTATGGGAACATGGAGGACTTTGCAGTCTCGACATATTTAACGCGCCCCAAGTGCCATTAGCCAGCACGGCGATCTTTGGCCAAGACGAGGACAGAACCCGTGACCTTTCGGTTACGAGACTAACGCTCTACCAACCAGGCTACCGAGGCCTTTTTTTAACGCGTAATTTACGTATTAGAAGTAGGAAAGAACAACACAATCCGGATCATTTAACTAAAACGCGTTTCAGTCTTCCAACGAGATCAAGTTTAGTTTAGTTATATTAACGTCCCGTTTAAAGCAACACGAGGGCTATTTTGGGACGGACCTCGTAATTTTGAGCCACGATCAGATGCCGAGGAAGACACTGAAATGGCACCCCCTCTCCACACCACACCAGCGGGAGGACGTTTGGCCTGACAGATTTAACGTGCAAGGGACCCCCCCTCACACGACGGCTCTTCGGTGGAATCGAGTCTCGAACCTGAAACCTTCCGGTTCCGAAGCCGAGACCTTACCACCAGGCCACCGCGGCTTCAACGAGATCGAAGAGTCGGAAATTGGGATTTTTTTGTTTAATCAAAGATGTTTTATTATGTAATATTCATATGAAAATTTGGAAATTATTTTTTAAATCTATTTTAATAATTAAATACAGTGAATATTTTTAGTATAATATTTACTTAGAAGCAAAACTCGAAACTATCTGGAATATTAAATTAAAGTTTTAAACAAATGAGGTGCATATTTTCTATCCGAAGGATAAAGATTAAAATTTGACATTGATCTTACTACTTACTTCAAGACATCTAGTCGCAATTATCACCTTTTTAAACATGTTGTGAAAACTGAATATTGATCATGTACTGGTAACCCATGACTCAAAAAGTACATGCTATCCTTCGAATATTTATGTATAGCTCTAAAGTAAAACTAAAATTGTAAAATTAAGAATAAAACGATCCATAGTTGGAATTATAACACTTTATTGTATTTTTCCGTTATACTGGCGCAAGATGTCGCCAATGTGAGCCAAATGTGAATCAAGTCGCCAAGCGACTGACAAAACAAATGGTTTTATTGTGAACTGAAAGCGAAAAAGTGGCCAAATGAATAACGTGAATTTGACTAATTTTAAGGCTAAATTTGACGTAATTTTGCATTTTTGCGATTTTCTACTTTTTCCGACTAACGATTGTTTGGAGATTTTTTCGTTACGCCATTTTCGTTAAAGGAAAAGTAGCCGTTTTATATTATTCACATTTTTCAATGTCTATGCATTATTTCTATAAACCAAAACAGATAAGGTAAGATAAATACAATTTTTAATCGAATTTATATATCTTTTTATTAATGTTTTCAATTACTAAGTAAAGAAATTTTCGCCAGTATTAGAGATATGATATAAATTAAAAGTATCCCTCAAAAAGTATAATTTTAAATATTTTAGCAATAATATGGTAACTTATTCATTTTTGACACCACCTGATATTCTTGGCGATTTCACCAAAGTCGTTAAATTTTATTATTTATTAAATAATCCAAAGATTTAGCCAAAATGTTTATACTCCTGAGTGTACTTGGAAATTTTCAGTTTATACCAAAACACCAAGATAAAAGATTTAAGAGGCGCTCACGTCGTTTAAAAATCTGAACTGAATTTAATTAATGCTATTATTATCCTTTGATTGATCTATGAGGTTTGTCCCGATTCTTGACAATCACTCCGATTCTAGTCGGATTTTTGTTTTGCCAGATTTATTATTTATTATACTATCAAGACTGCAAAAAAAAAGAAGAAGAAGAAGGAAAAAAAACCAAACGTTGAAAAAATGTATAATGACATCTTCATTGTCTTAATTTGATAGGTTGATAGTTCAATTTATACCATTATATATTGAAGATCGATATAAGACTATTTGAAAGAATAGAATTACTGAAATATTAGTTTTCTGAGATTGTGGTACACAAATACCAATTCAAAGGTGAGAAGAAGGAGAAAATAATAAATATCTAAATTAAACCAAAGAGAGTGGTCTTTCTGAAACTTTCTCGCATACTCTTTTTTAAGAGCCTACCCGCCCACCCCATCATAATATATTAATTTTGGATAAGATCGTAAATACATGGCATCAGCGAATAATATTTACGGAATATATCTCTTTGGTTGAATCTAACATTTTTACTGCGTCTATCACGCGAATATAAAATTTGACTGCCTTTATGCTATCCAAATGAAACCAATATTTAACGTAAACTACACTTGTAGTTGTAAGATATCACAATAAATTTCTTTGATTTCAGTCATACAGTTAATGAATTATTGCCTTTACATGCAAGCGGAAATACAGATCGACAGACGGTAGTCTTTGACTGATTTGGTTCAAAATTTGGTAAGAATACGTATTTTAGATTCCAAAGCTGAATATGAAGTTTTATCACCCTAACTTTTTGGTCTAGTACTTAAAAAAATATCATAGCAATTGCAAGAATTTACTTTAACAATAGTCGTATTATGAAGTCGTATTACTTTTTTCAATTCCTACAATTAGTTCACACTTTTCCTATATATATTTATTTATATATCTTGTTCAAATTTTCAGTCATTAATAAAATACTTTTCATTCATCCACTACAAGTTCAAATACATTTTTTTGAACTTGTAGTGGATGACACTTGATGCTAATATAGTTTTCTTTTCCAAATATTAATTCATTCATTGAATTCAATTAATTGTTAATATTTAAAGTAGGATTTTAGAAGTTTGTAAGGAAAATTGATGTCAACAGGCAGTAGCTCAATCGATAAAATGTGAGGATTTCAGTATTTTTCACGTGATAATAAAAAATACGAGTTCAACTCCTGCGAAAATCAATAATTTTTTTTTATGCTTGGTAATTTTTTTTTTTGATAATTATTTAGACAAAGGAACTAAAATAAAATTTATCTTTGCCGACCTAAGTAGAAATAGAATTTAAATTTTTTTTAATACTGTCTGTTTAGTTTTAGCATCGATTTACTTTTTTAAAAAACTTTCAAACCAAAATCTATCTTTAGTAATATAAAATATTGCTCAATAATATTGTGTTGGGTGGTGAGATATTTCATTTTATGTTACTCGTGATGAAGGAGAAATTCTTCAAAGGGACCGATTCGTCTTTCTTTCACTGTGACCGACATTCCACAGGTGCCTGGAAAGTTTGCTTTCGCATTCAAAAATCTGTTCTTTGTTTACTTCATCTACCTCGAAGACGCCATTTTCGAATTGCAAATGATTTTTCAATGGTCCAGCGCCCATGTAACCCATGAGGAATATCATGATTCAGTCGCACGATAGAAGCCGATTTTTGTCAGCAAAGGAGGGAGGGGGGGGGAGAAAAAGCGTCCAAAAAAGAAAAGACGGGTCGGGAATCTTTTGCACTTTAGTTAGTGGAAGTGGAGCGAAGAAATGGATTCCATTCTAGAAGATTCCATCGCGGACAATTCGAACCACTGAATCGCGGAAGGCGTCACACGTAGTGGCTTCTTGCCTCGCGATTCTGGCCATGGCAAAACAATGTCTTCAAGAGGGTGGAGTCGCTAAACGAACATAATAGAACGCCGAAAGGTTCCTTGCCCCTGAGGATCCGCAATCCCTTCGAGTTTTCATCTTCTTGTGTGGAAGTTACTTAAGTATTAGCAGAGTTGTGTTCTCAGCAACCTCAGAGTCCTCCTCGTCTTCGTATATCAATTGCATGTGAATATAACTTCTTTGGTGGATTACAATTCTTAGGTAAGTTTTCCAATTCTTAAAAAGTAAATTTCGAGGGGAAAAAAAAATTCCATCATTTCATTTTTTAAACAGAAATATTGAGTACTTTGCATTCAGTAATCTGATAACAGTATTGGTAAAAAATTTAAGGCGTTTGGGTAGCAGTAACCTAAGATTTCATTTCTGAATAATAGTTTCTTACATATGAGATTAATTTAACAATAGAATCATTTTTCATTTCATCATTTTTCAAATCCTATAACTCGAAATCACCATCTGAATTGCTTAAACTTTTATTAAAAGGTTAATTTCAGTACGAAATATCGAATTAATAAAAAAATGATAGCCGTAATAGAAAATTTTTGAGATAATAATTAATTAACGATTTTAATTAACCTCGGTCAAACAGTTCGTATATCTCAACAAAATTGCCCCCTTGAATCATTTCCATCGATACCATATTGTGAAGATGTGATAACAAATAACAAAGTTACAGAGGTGTTCCCCTTTTTTTCGTTGTTAACGATTGTACATTTGATCTAACTTACAGCTTCACTATTTCTGTGACTGAATTGAAATTAATTGTAGACTTCTTCACGATGTGCAACAATGGTACATTATTGTTATCTTATTGGATGGATTAGATAATAGAGATAATCTTAGATAATTTTCCTCCTATAAAAAAAAGAAGTTTGGAAAAGAAACTGAGGCTATTTTATTAAAAATATTTCAATTTGAAATATTTTCAGTTTTGAAAGCAACAATTTCGGAAAGGTCTCGGAGAAAAAGTATAAGCCTTCTACGATGTAACAGTGTGCTTTTCATCTTTGATTTACAGGTTCAAATCTATATATGTGCTGTGTTGTGACTTATGGCACTTAACAAGCCCGTTGTCAACGATTTAAGCTTAGCGAGCTTCTCTTATTTTTTCAATAGCGCCAAATAGGGCCAAAAATATGAATTAGTAGCTTCATGTATCACATTCGCTTGTACAACCCCTTTTTACAGAGGGGCACTATCACAAACTTAACACAGAAAAACAACCATGCCAGAACCGGAACTCGAACCTGGGAAGCCCAGATGAGGGGAAGACGTTTTCCTCCTTGGCCAGGACGCTTTCATATCTAGATATTGACATTACCAAGGAAATATTGTATCAGATACTATTATAAAATAATTAATTAATGTTACTGAATTTCAGATCAGTTAATAACATTTCGTGCATTGGAAGTCATTTTCACAATAAATTGAAATCCTGCCTTTGTTAGTGTATAATGTTAGTGTATAATAAATAAATATTAAATACAAGATTGTTATATTGCTGAATGAATAACACTTTGTAATTTCAAATATATAATATTTTGTTTCTTTCGTGAGCTAATGTCTTGCTACTTTACATAAATGTTTGTAAAACCTTTGTGCAGCGAGTTATTCATTAAAATAATTTAACTTGATCATTAACCCAGCTAGCTATCTTGTCCAAAAATAGAAGGCTTTGCTTTAGTTGATTACATTTATACTTTCTCTCATTAAAACACTTCAACATTTTAATTAAAATAATAATATATACTATTTAGAGGATGACCTTATTTATTTCAAAAAATACAGTATTTTTTTTTCTTTGACCAGCCTCTATTATGTAATTTATTTGTGAATCTTTTAACAGTTGTATAGGGAGTTGTTACAAATTGTAAAGAAAAATTAATTATTGTCACTATTCTTGATTATGCAATAATTTATTTGATAGAGAAGATTATGGGTAAAATGACTTGGAGACACAGGTTGTCTTTAATGTGGTTTATAGGTTAGCATCAACAACAAAAGGCACTTGATTACTCCATAGTGTAGCAGGCCTAGAGAACCACACACGAAATTTCTCGGGAGAGAGTGAGAGCCTAGATCACACTCCCTTCTAAAAAATATATATATAAGCAGCAACAGTGAGACCACATGGCATTTACATGATTGGCAGCTGGCTCCACCAAAGAAAACCACGTGGTTAACTGAATCCTCAACAATTGAAATAGTTTAAAATAATGCCAATCAAAGCTTTTTTTAATCTCACAGTTTATGTTGCGGACTTAATAGAACACTTTTTCTCCCTCTAAAATGTTTGCGTGTCAAGAACATTTCACATAATATAACTAATTATGATTGAGCAATTATATGACTGAGGAAAAGTATACAAATTTATTCTTCATAATTTTTTCAAGTAGTGATATTCAAATTTTCAAAATTATGTTATTTTAAATTGCAGAAAAAAAAATTTTTTTTTCTTTTGTTAAAATTTCAAGGTGATGAAATTATTTTACATAATATAACTAATAGGTCCGGATTTGTATAAAAATTTAGACTTCATAGTTCTTCCAACATTACATTTATTAACTGTAACACACACACACACACACACACACACATATATATATATATATATATATACTCTCTTTTAGAGGGGGTTTTTCAGTTGACAACGCATACGCCTATCTTTTACGACTAATTTCTGTGTCGTAAGTGTCAATTGATCCAATTTGAGCGATAAGAAATTGATGCCATTTTCAGGAAACAAAGTTTAACTTGGTCATGCATACAGCCATAAAATGAATCTATCTATCTATCTGAATCTATCTACCAATAGTTTCTTTCATTGTTCTATTCAACATTAAAAAAGGAAATAATTTCCAAAATGGTAGCATCTGCATTCTCTTGCCTATAAACTGTACTAAAAAATACACCTATATTTTTTTTAAAACAGAAATATTTATTTTCTGCTTATATAATTCCTGATTTATGATCTTTGCCAGTTTGTAAACGTGCTGTTCAGATAAAAATCCGAAAAATTTATTACATAACAAATTTGTGCATTAATCAAAAATATATCAATAACGATTAATATTTGGATGTCTATTAACCCTCCTTGAAACAAATAATATAATTTTTTTAATTCAATTACTACTTAGGTCAACAAAGAATTTTTTTTTATTTTCGCCACTTTTTATTAAATAATTATCAAAAAAATTATTAACTATAAAAAAAATTTTGATTTTTGCAAGAAATGAAATCGTATTCTTCACTTTTACTTGAAAAATACTGAAATCCTTTCATTTTATCCATAGAACTACTGCCTGTTGATTTCAACTTTCAATACAAATTTCTAAAATTCTATTTAAAATATTAAAAATTAATTAAATTTGGATAATGAATTAGTATTTGAAAAGTCTGTATTAACATCATAGTAGATAAATAAAAAGTATTTTTTGACGATTGAAAATTTGAACAAGATGTATAACTATATATATAGGGAGAGCGTGAACTAATAGTAAGAATTAAAAAAAAGAAAGCAGTATCTCATTTTTTGTCTCGTGCTGCCATCTATGTGATCAATTATCCACGTTTTTTATTGATAAGTATTTAAATCTGAAATATAAAAAATTTCCATGAAGTCAATAGATAAATTAGAGATTCCTTTTTTCAGGAAATATAAGTACTTTCTTTTTTGTATATCTATGATACTTCCTTAGAAACAATGATAATAAGAAACTGTTTAAAAGTAATACAGAAAGCCCATTCATTTATTCAATATCTTAAAGAAGCTCTCCATCTTTCGGTTTTAGAGCATTAATTGAACGAAGAAAGAGTGGCGGATTTAAGTACTTTGTTATCCTAGGCAGTGAATAACACCTCTTTTTTAATTAGTTAATAAACATAGTTTCACATTTCATCACAATTTTACGCGTTGATAATTTATTTTAGATTATTCCTTCTGTTTTTTGCTAATGTTCTTTTTATTTTATTCATATACAAAATTAATTTTCCAACACATCACAGTTTAAATTTTATTTATTAAAACTATTTAATTTTACTTATTAAAAGCATTATTAAGTTGTTTTCTTTCTTTCTTTTTTTTTTCTTCTTCTATGAAGAATAAAAGAAATAGAATTTTTTTTTTAAGTGAGCATTAAAAAAGGTAAAAATGTTTAGAATTATTATATTAAAAAAACGGAATGTTATAAATTGTATCATTCAGACATTGCTTTGTTATTGATAACTTTGTTAAAGGGGTTTAATAATTATTTTCTGGCTATCTTTATTCAAAACAAAACAAATATTTTTACTATATAAATTGAAACCTTTTTATTTGGAGTCGCTCTGATTAGTCAATGTGCTAAGAGATGTTATTTATAACTTATAGAAGTCATAAAGAAACAATGATATCACGATATATCGCAAGAAATTGATATGTGTTGGACGATAAACCGCTATAATGAAGTTTCATCATCTCCCAGCCTTAGTGCTTACTACCCTTCCTCCTGTCTCTTTTTTTTTTTCGACAATTCTATATTCTAGCACTTACAAAAGTATTGCAGAATGCATCATCCAGTTATCTCCGATTTGTGTGGTGAGGAAATTTGTGAGGGGATTACTAGCTAAGATGTCATTCTCGGAATCTGATCATGGATACGAGTCCATCTCAAAAGAGATCTCGATCTACTTCAAATCAGAAAGTTATTCTTACCAGTTTTAAATAAAGCTTCTTCCAAAATTTTTTTAATATAAATTTCACGCTGAATCATTTAATTTTTCTTACAATATTTAAATCTGTAAATAATCTAAGGCATTCATCCATTTTGAGAAGCACAACGATAATAGTTCTAAAAAGATAATATTTTTTGGGCGATTAAAATTTTCCACAGGTCTCACCTCCTTCTGTTTTTATGTATATAATAATAATTTGAAGAAAAAAATAATGCGTATTTGTAGAAAATAAGGTCTCTTACTAAGTGTAGTTCTAGTTATTAAAACATTTTGGACTTAAAATTTTCTTCACGTGTCCAAAAGTTTTTATTTAAAAATTTAAATTTAAATTAAATTAATTAAATTTTTAAATTTAAATTTAAAAAAATAACCATGTAAGAAATGTTGTTAAATAAAAGTTTTCTTACAGGTCCATTCGTTTAATAATTTTTCCACATATAAATTGAATTTCATATTTTTATGATTTTTTTTTATCAACTAGCAATATTTGAATAAACCCTTTTCAGCAGAAGCAAAGAAGAAAATATAATTGCGAACAGTTTTTATTTTTTTATTTTTGAAGCTAAATATTAAATTAAAATTCGTTATACAGTAGTATTAGTTTGAAATACTATTAATTAAAACCTTATTAATTCCATAGTCAACTTATTAGTTTTTCATTGTTAATTATCAAATTATTCGAATTTCCTTTAATAAAAAATCCTAAAATCTATACTAATGCATCATTGCGCTGGACAGTGCTATAATTCACAGTACCCAGATGCCAATAGATGCCAGATGCAACTAACTACATAAATCTCCACCACACAACACAAAAGAAAAACGATCACTTATTAAGTATAATATGGAGTCGTAAATCAGTATACCCCTTTTACCGTATGCAGTGTTTATCGAACCACAGACGATTTTGGAAAATGTGCGAAATAAATCACGTGCAAACTATTTCTCCACGTGCCAGATGACCAGGATGTGCAGCTGACAGGGAGTTTCTACTCGTACAATGTTTTTGATTGGGCTCTCAAGGCCACTTCGGACAGCATCGCTTTGTCGTACCACTTGTGTCAGTTTTCTCTGCGGGTGTGTGGCACAGTTCCAAGCACACAAGAGGGAAGAATGGGAGGGAATTGGAGAGATTTCAAAAGCAGAATTAACTAACAATGTTTATTCAATTCTAAACGGATCTCTTGAATTAGATACAGCCATTTTCAAATCAGTTTAAATATCGCATGGTTAGAACTCAAGGTTCAAATACAGTAATCAAGTTGCTGTAGTTCTATGTTAAAAAATATTCTAGAAACGTGACAATCTGGGACAATGATTGGCAGTAGTTAATTTATATGTTTTGTAAGTTTAGGAATTGCACATTTTGTTCTTTTTTTTAATAAATAATTTTAGCCAAAATTTAATTGTCAGTTTAATAATAAAATTTTAAATTTTAAAATATTTTTATTTTATTGACCTATTATTTATTTTGGGTACATTTTTTAAAATTTTAATTACTGCGTGAAAATTCTTATTTTCATTTACTATTTCAAGATTTAAAAAATTCTGATTTTGTTGAGTTTTCATGTTTTAGACGGCCCTTTCAGGTAGAAAAATACAGTTTTGGTTTCTCGTATATCAGGTTTAGAAAAGTACTGTTATCGTGAAAAAATTTAAACTTACTATTTTCACGAATATTCTCCATTAGCTTGAAAAACACATTACTGGAAAATGCTTATCTGTGACAAAGATAACTGAAAAATGCTTTAAGCTAGACGGATGAAATTTGGCACATAGTCTCTTCACATCAAATTTGTAGCTTTCTGTCACAGCAAGATCTATTCGAATCTATCTGCTCGACTGTTCGAATATAAATTAACACAATAATTATACAACAAGCCGAACTAGATGAATAAAATTCGGTATACAGGTTTAACAGCCTGTAAATCTTCATCAAATTATGAGCCAAATCGAATTTTATAAATGAGAGTCTCTCTTTCTGTAATTGCAGAAGCAAGTAAAAGCGATAACTCAAAAACATAATTATGTAAAATATCAAATTTGATATGTGATTGCCATTGTAGTTCTGTGTCAAATGTCGGTTTCAATCAGTTTAGAAAAATGTGTATGAAAATCAAATTCGATTTTCGGATACGATTAACTGCATACTAGTTATTAATCGCCAAAAAACCTAGCCAAGGATCACACGATAGAATCAGTAAAAATATTGAATTAGCGGCGAAAGTCAATATATCAATACCATGCAAGATGTTTTTTGTTCTTTCCGAGCCCATAATTTTTTGTTGGGTGTGGAAGGTGACATCTTCCTTGCTTATTTGTTACAACTCAAGAATGTGGCATTCATGTTTGTACAGAATAAAATTCAAATAAAATCTCGATGTTCATAAACACGATAACAACAAAGTAACCATAATAAAGCAGATGGAAATCCGACCGATTTATTTGGTTTATTGTCTTGGTATTAAAATTGGTGTTCTAAGCCAAATTTTGATTTCAAACGATGGAAAAAATAGCATCGCTTACACAGTTTTCTAGCACTATTTCGTCTAATATAAAATACGCTCTTTTCAAATTGGGGTCTTGGAATAAAATTATATTAGGTATTCTTAATGCTCATAGCCAAGCCAATGTTCCACAGTTTTTAAGCAAATTAGAGGATAAATCTCTTATTAGAACGTACTCTAGAAAGGTAAATGGAGAACACCTCCATCACTTTTTACATGTTTCCTGCGCGTTTCCCCTTCTTCTGACGCGCATTCTGTAAAAGTGATCAGGAGATGTTGGCTTGAATATTTTGATAAAAGTTTTAAAAAAGATTGCAAAAAAATAAATTAAATAAATATTCAGAGGCAATGACAGGTTAATTACTAGAAATTTTTTAAAAGTCAAGAATATAGGCTATTACACTATTTGTAAATAGCGACATTCATGATATGGTTTGTGATTTTAAAAATAGTTATAAATGTTTTACAAAATAGACGGTTATATCTATGGGATTTGACATACTCACTAAGAAAGAGTTTTTAAAAATTTAATTAACGTTCTTATTATATTGTTTCACGCTTTTGATCAATACCTTCTGAGTATGTTATCATGCAAAAACAATTTACTTTCCACGACAAATAAAAATTTAATAATTTTTTTAATAAAATTTAATAGCGTATTTTTTTTTCAAAAATTTGTACTACTATTTCAATAGTAAATTTAATAGTTTTAAAGTTATTTAAGAGCTTTCCGTGTTTTAATTACCAGATTTTAAATTCATATGCTCTGCGATGATATTAAATATATATATTCTTTTGCGTGCACGTAATCGCTGCTATATAATTCAAAATTAATTTTAAAAGGAGAATAAAGAAAATTAAGCCTAAAGCATTATAAGGTTAACAAGTTTGGAGTAGAATTTTGAATCTCTTTCAATTTTTCCCAATAAGCTGATTTATCCAAATTCAGAATCACTCTCTAATTTTATTTTCATAATGTCGTTTTATCCAGATTTAGAATATTCCTCTTTTTAAAAAACATTTCTTTTATGCAGATTTACCAAAATTTGGAATCTCCACTTTTTCTATCTCGACCTTTTAGGCTGATTTGTCCAAACTGGAGACATTTCGGAGACCATATTTTTCTTAAGTCGGTAAGAAGAATTTGTCCGATTAAACTGTCAATCTTATCTAGAAATGATTTTTTTATTGATATTTAAAAAAAGGCCAATCTGGGACATTTGGTTCAAAACCTGCATATGTTTTCAATCGGGAGAAGAAGCAAATCGTCTGAAATTATTTCTGTTCCAATTAATTGAAGACGTTTGGTCATTTAATTCACTTAGTAATTGTATTTAAAATTTCAATGCTTTGTTTCTAAATTAAAAATATTGTTATCTAACTTTTAATGAATTATCTCCATATTGATGTAATAAAAATTGGATCCCATTTTCATAAATTCAGTTTATTTTTAATCGAATTTTACTTTATTGCATAGAAAGTTCAGATTGAGAAATTATTGTATTCTTAAAAAATAACGTAGATACACCATTGAATTTCTATTTTTTGAAGCTCCTGTCAGAAACAGAAAAATACGATCGAATGACATTAAATAAATAAAAGAGGAGAAGTGTAGTACTCGTTATATTTTTGTGTCTTCGTGCTCAGAGATAAACAGGCCGATAATAAAGAGAGAATTGGGAAAGACAAAATCCCTCCCCATAAAAAAAATCAGAGTACGATTCAAATGTTGGGATTCGTTCAAAACTCGAAGCTCTGTTTTTTTTTTTATATATAACTACAGATCTGTTTTTTTGCATACGTGTTATACGAATCAATAAAAATGCGCTAAATAAGAATTTCACAAATTATATTATTCTTTTTATGAAAAATTGAAAACGATTATTTTGTATTGTTTGCTGTATAATGTTTTAGAATTCCACTATTTTTTATTTACCATAAAAAGAAATGAGCTTGAAAGTTTACTGTTTATTGGATTTTAACTACAAAATTTTGAACTTTTTATTACATCAACCAACATAGTGCGTTGTTTCACCTGTTATTGATTGAATATTTAAAAGAAGATAGGGAAGTTTTTGTTTTTTCAGCTGTTTAAGTTTTCTCTCTCGTTTTCTTCTATGAGTGTAGATGAAAATAAACTATTTTAACGACACAGCTTGTCTAGAATCGAAAAAGCTTACTTTCTATTTGGTTTAGCAATTTAATTGGAATAAATCTCTTCGATGTGGTAATATACTTGAGAAGAATGCGTTTTCCCCATATCTTAATTATACTTACAGAATACGACGCATTTTGGGTTAAGTGTCGCATTGTAAATTAGGTATGCATTTTAGTTCTCTTTCACAGATTAGGTGCCAAATTTTCATCTATAATTATAGCTATAAATTATAAATATACAATTTTGTCACAAAAACCAACATCACATTTTAATTGGTTCATTGGTTATCGATTTGAGCAATCATTTTTTCAACATCAAAGTAGATAGTATGAATGGCATTTTATTAGTCACCAAATTTAGTCTGAAATATGATAATGGAATACATTTCTAGTTATAAAATCATGTGCCATATCAAATTTGTCCAAATCCGGTTTTTGAGAAATCATCTATCGCATACTCATTGGCGAATGCACAGAATATTAATAAACAAATTTCTACAAATACTTAAACGAAATCTCCGATTATTTTAGCTTGAAAATAGCGTAACAAAAAATCACTCTTTAAGCCATCGCTGTTTTAAGTAACTGAATTTAAAAAAAAAAAAAATTTTTGACCAGAAAAGTGGGTATTTGTCACCTAAGGTCAAATTTTTTTGATGAATAGAATATTTTTTCTTGCATACAAGAAAGCAAAATATTTGAAATTTGATAATTTTATCATTTTGTATCATATTTAATCCGTATTTACTTTCATTATTTTTTATTAGATTTTTCCAAGGTATGGGCTACTTCTAATTTTTGTAAGGTGTTGCTATCAGCCTAAGAATGTAGGTGTAGTAAGCTAAATAAAAGGTCTATAATATTTATTATAACTTAGTCATAAACACTGAATTTGTACTTAAATACATAGCTGCAAACATAATAATAAGATTCGGTGGTTTTCCATAAATATGTTTCTTTTAAAACGCGAGTCTTAGGACTCAATAAAAGGCGGTCATCCCAAATTGTCTTGGTGATCCACAAACTGATCGTGATTGAATCGATGCCCACTGCTGCTCTATAACATGGAAATTCGTCAAATCTTCAAGGCAATTTTGGAGGGTGGGTATTGCAATACGTTCTCTTTTTATATATGGAATATGAGAAAATAAAAATGACTCTACAACTAAAAAAAAAAACTTCGTAGAAAAACTGATGGCATCGGAGCTTCAAATATGTATTAAGTACAGAATCTCCCTTACAAAATAGATGATTTAACGAATATTCGATAAGAATAGTTTCAAAAACAATGCAAAAAATAATTTCTAACTACTAAAACCCGACTGCATTAAATAATAATTGGAAATGCGTTTCGAAAAGTGAAAAAGTCATGAAAAAAGTATTAGCCAGAAAAATGGACGATGTCCAAGAAAAAGAATACTTTATTGTATTATTAGCAAAAGTGTTCTCTTCTCAATTTCACATACTTACCAGAGATAAAACAACCTGTTCGCTTTTGCTTTGATTTGTCTGTTTCCGGAAGACATATTCCGTATTTAATCGCTACAAATATTCACTGCACAAGAAAGCCTCTTTTATTTAAATCCTCTGGTAACAAGCTATGGCGAGGACAGCGTAGTTTCATACGTCACCGTCCGACCACGGCTCAAAATTAAGATGCCTATCCAATGATAAACATAGAGTAGCTTCAAAATGAAACATCGATACAACTAAAAGAAAATACAATAAATTAATCCAGCCAATATAAAAAATTGTCACTTTTCCATTTCGAGGGCCATTGGTGACAGTTAAATTATTTTCGCCAGATTCGTCAAAATTTTAATAAATTTGCCAAAGTTTCTTCCTTTTCTTTTTAACGTAAACTTGCGCCATATATATTATAATGAATCTTGTTAGGTTTATCACAATCAATTAAACATCTGGTAAACAGTTTGGCAAATTTTTTACGGCCAAAAAATTAAATGATCTATATTTAAAAAAAGGATTATAATAAAAAAGGAACGAGTTAAATTAAACAGAACGTGGATAAGAGGGAGGGGAAAAAAACGAAAATTGCCAGACGAAATTCAAATGAATAATTTTTAGAAATTCACAAAAACCAGAAAAAAATTTCATTTTTTTTTTTTCAACTTGACACTTTGCCTCTTGATTGAAAGATAGACAAAATAAAAATATCGGATGAATGGAATTCAGCTGTTCAGTTCCGAATTCAACCAAAACGACTAAAATAATCCATAAATTCATGAAGGAAAACTGCCAAAATCGTTTGGTATTTTCCCCGCAAATGCTAAACGCCTCGTCATATGTGCGTTGTAATGTAAAAATTTCGTCCCCAACTGCAATGACTCGACACTTGATAGACAGACATGAAAAAAATTATGAATATCTAGGCCAGGGCTTAACCTGGATATCCGAGCACGCTATTTTTTGCGACCAATTTGACTGCCATGTCTATATAGAACGGTCAATGAGTCGTTCCAGTCTTATTTATGACTTTTAACTTCAAAGTATTGGGTACAATTGCTCTCCCTCTGTAGAAAACGAAATAAAATCTGTAGTTTTTCGGATTGTGGCGTAAGGTTATAAATGCTGATAGAACAAAAGTTTGCAGTTGGTTGGTTTATTTGCCTCTCAAGTATGTATTTTTCTGTTATATGATACTCATGGATTTAAATTGATTTTTAAATTCATTCCTCCCTGTTATATTTCTTCTATTATTTTAGTTATCATACAAAGCATAAATTTTTGAATTTTTATTTAAATAACCAACAATGTTTCTAACATATGTATAATACATATAAGGCTGGATTAGTATCTGAGTGTGCTCTTAGGTAATTTATATATTGGGGTTCATTTTATCAACTTCAATTTCAAAATATTCATCAAATTTTTTACTAGTTTTAAATCAATCCCTAGGTAAACAATTTTACATAGTACGTTTTGTCAATATTGAAATGGAAACAGAATTAATTTCGAATAATTTTCAATAGAAATCATTTTAGTAAGTTTCAGTTCAAGCAAAATTTAAAATTTAGAAGTGATTTCAAACAAAATAATAAAAAAAACCAACATAATCTAACAATACGATAGGACATATTTTTAACTATATAAATTAATATAGTTTTTTAAGAATTAGGAGGCATAATACAAAACTTGCAAAATATATTATTTATTTTAGAATATTTTAAGAATAGGGCTCTGAAGTTTCAAAGATATTTGATTCTAATCTGAATAAGTTTGAATATTTAGGAAGATTTTCGGAGAATATTTGAGGGCTCTTAATGATTAGATGAAAGCACGCAGTTTCATTGCTTGAAAACACCACAAAAATATCTGAAGCGCCCCCCACCCCACCCCTCCAAAACATTTACATAATTTATTCGTTTGTTATTTTTCTCTGCCATTTCGTACATTCCACTCTATAATATGGCGTGTATTAAAGTCCATTCATAAGAATAAAGTAGAAAAGTGCGACTGAATTTCTGATATTATTTCTGCTACAATTTGGATTCCAAAATTAACACAGATTTGAAATTTTAATGTCAAAACCAATACCAAATCTAATTTACATGTCACAGTTTTAATGTTTCTTACCTGGAAAGATAAAAGGGCCAGACGATCAATTAGAATGTCGTAGTAGGCACATTCTGTCCAAAATTCGGGTGCTTTAAATGTAAGGTAATATAATAATTTAAGAAATGTAAGACAGTAGAATAATGTAAGATTTTAATGTAATTTCTAATTTATGATAAAATCGTATGAACACATCTTAGTTTGAAATATTTTCTGAGTATATATTTGTAACATTTTATAATATTCACATAAAACAGACACTCAATTATGTAATAGATTTGGTCTAATATTTGATAGAAATCTATAATTCATCAAAGATTAAACAACAAATTTATTTATTTTTTATTTTATTAAATTGATGAGTTATGGGGAAGATATACATAAGAATGACTGTATAGGAAAGGCTCCTAAATATCTCAAACTAAATTTCTTTTGAAAATACGTATTTGGTAAAAACATTTTTAAACCATATTTTTCACAAATTGACTGATATGCTAACTTAACCCTTTAACGGGCGGTGGTTTCACTGCGAAACCACCATTTTCAAAAATTTATTTCTAAACGCGCAGTGGTTCCACAACGAAACCGAAGATTGAAAAATAACCTCTTATCTTTAATAATTGCCTGTAGATGTCAGCACACTACTTAATTTAATTTTTACCTATCGAAAAATGCATCGTTTACAATGCTGTTTTCGCATATTTTTTATTCGATTTTTTTTCGGCAAGTACATAGCAACAAAAAATCTAAATGTGCCCATAAATTTGTTGAATGTAGGCCCCTGTAGCACTCAAATTTTTTTCAAATCGAATAACGAAAGAAAAGTTCACCAAACTTGACTTTTTCTTAGGTGGTTTCGGAGAAATACCACCGCCCGTCTAGAGCATGCGATGCGAGGTAGTAACTCTTTCAGCAACCACTTGAAGAAACAGATGTTTCTTCTTTCCTTTGCCTCTCTGTCTCAGTAAATCAAGAGGGGGATAATTTATATTGGTTTGGCCATGTGTTTTGTGGGTGAGGAATCTGTTTATATTAAAGTAAGGATTATAGGGAGTTTGAAATTCTTCCATATCAGAAAAAAGGGAATAATGAGTCAAACCATACCTGATTTTGAAACTGAACCATCAGCAGAAATTTCAAACATGGGTAATTAGGAAATCAAGTCAATCAGGAAATTATTTGTGCATCCTTTTCTTGATTTTTGAATCTTATAATTTTTTTTTCGTGTTGCAAAAAATTTTTTTTGCCTCTTTACCTTGGTTATCGAATCTTATAATTTTTTCATTTATAAATTTTTTTCATGTTTTAAGGTTGTATAGATAATTTTCATTGATAATATTGTATGTTTTTGTGTTTCTATGAATGAATAATGAATAATTGTGTTTCAAAGTAAATTCAAAAGTTTCAGTATTTATCAGAAAAAAATGTCGTAGGTGCGCGGTGGTTTCACTGCGAAACCACCACCCACAGTGGGGTGTAATCCACTATAAATTTTTTTAAAGGTATTTTTATTCTCCTTAGACCCTATGCATGCAAATTAATTACATCCTTTTTAAAAATTCAGAAAATTTAAATTTGCGCGCGTTAAAGGGTTAATTCCAAAATGGCTTTTAAAGTTTCTGAATTTGAAAAAAAAAAAAAAAATGGAGATTATTCATCTGAGTTTGACTTATCTTTGTCAATTACAATACTTTATTTTCATGGGTAACTATGAAGGTTGTTTAATGAATAATAATAATAAAATAAATATTTTTTTAATGACTATTAACCCATGAAAGTAACTTTTCATGGGTCCCCTGAAAGCGTTTGTTTATTTGAACCACAAAAACTCGAGAAATAGCTAACGGATATTAGGACATTTCTACCATTTTGTAGAGCATTTATTGGGAAAGATTTTAGTACATTAAAGTCATATCAAAATAAAAACTGGAGTTTTATAATTGCGATTTTAACTATACCGCGCAAACGAGAAAATCTCAAACTGCACATGAGTAAATAACAAGAGCTGTAATATGCATATGCGATACATTTCTTTGTTTACATCTCATTTTAAACAACGATTCAAATCTCATGCTCAAAAGAAGGAAATCCAACCTTAGCCGGAACACATTAAATGCCAAAAATCTTCGTTCAGTAATTTATTATTTTTGTTTTTGTATCTATTTTTTATATCTATTTTATTTCTATTTTTTATAATTTCTAAATATATTTTATGTTCGTTTGATGTTGCGTAACATGCCCATGTCATATCGAATGGAGGCTAGACTTAAGTTTAAAGCTAACTTTTCATCTTGGATGCCATACCGCGGACAATGCTGTGAGTCTACTGCTAGTTACAATATATAAAAAAAATAAAAACGAGTATCTACAAAACAATTGGGAGTTAATTCCCGTTATTACTTTGGTTTAAAACACTGCATCAGTTATGTTGATCAGCCTACTAAATTTTGACACCTTTCTATGGAAAGTAATATATATTAATGCATAATTGAAAAGAAATATTTTGCAATTAAATCATTTATATTCGACAAAATTTTCTACCAATTCTGATTTTGCGATTATCTGCTTTTGGTGGTGGCTAATTTATTGATCTCACCCCACCAAGTATCTTGGTATGATTTAGAAATTTTTCTATTTTCATGACATCCAAAATCCTGAAAATTATTTAATCTTAATTTACCTTAGATTAGTTTAATAACTTTTGAATAATCTTGTTATAATAGTATTTGGATATGTGTTCAAGATTTTTTTCAAAACTGCGATTAAAATATTATTAAACTGACTGGTTACGATGAATAGATGAATTTATAAGTATATGAATTATAATTATATGAAGTATATGAATTTATAGTTTCAGGAATATCTGAATTTTTAGTAAAGAAATGTGTAAAATTATAATAAAGGAATATGTGAATTTAAATAATATACAATTAAAAACAACAATTTATGATAATTATGTTTTAATAAAAATATTAATTTTTCACTAATGTTATCGATTTCGTAACTATTTAACCAAAATGTAAAAACATTTAAATATGGTTATTCGTAACTTTCGTTCGAAGAAAAAAACATTTGTTCTTTCAGAGAATTTGTAAGAATTTTTCTATCCATTTTTGAATGTATTTAAAAGTCTTTTCACTTATCAGTGTATTTTTAATCGATTAGGCATTCTCTGACATATCAAAGAAAATGATTAATTTAATTCATCAACTAAAAACGATTTATAACTAATTTTGAATTGTTTAAAGTGGGGAAGTTGACCATTTTATCTTTTATTTTACAGTAAAATAACTCACAAATATGGTGAATTTTCGGTCCATCTAACCGTTCTGGTCCATCCTTTAGTGAGATCAAGCCACTTAAAAGTGGTCTCAGAATACTGAAACGAACAGTAGGTCCTAAATTTACGAAAAAAAAACTTTTTGCTTTGTTTTGAAATAGTAATAACAAAAATGAACGTATTCACGTGATTGTGTGTGTAGGTGCTAGCGTTCTACAGATCAGACAGATTGACACAGAGCAAAGAACCTGTTTCATATATAGTTTGGAGAGTAGGAATGCTCACTTCAAATTGAAAGTTCAACATTTTTTCCGATATAAGTTCTGAAAATGATTATAGCTTAAAAAGGATTTATATGCATCTGTATAGGTTGAGGTGAAACGAGTTTATATATGTTTGTTGTATGTACTTAACGTTTTATGATGCTATTCGTCATCAAAATCTTAACAATTTAGTGGGTCAGTTTTTTCTTTGTCTTTTGTTCTGCACGGCAACTTCAATAGATATAGTATTTTATGGTATTCGCATAATACAAACTTCAATGATTTATCCATTTAGAAAATACATGAACCTTACATTTTAATTTTTAATGGTGCAATGATGTCATTGAATTGATTTCTAATATAAAAATTCATATACAAATGAACACAAGTTTTGTGAAACAATTAAAATAAAATGATTTTAATGTCTAAAAATTTGACAGAATGATGGATACAAAGCTAAATCTAAATGATCTAACGATAAATTAATTTTTAAAAAATGAAATCTTTGATCACCAAATTTTAAGTAATCATGTGATAACATTATTATTCTTTAAGTCATTATTTGTCTTAATAAATTTAAGCCATTAACCAGTTCATACCAGTTTGATATTTTTTTTAACTTTCATTTTCAATTTTTCTAACTGGCCAACAAAGTTTTGGAATTCGACCGATTTTGAGAAGGGTGGAGGGAAACCCATCGTTTTTTTAAATGTCGAAGCATACGTAATCTGATAGTCTCGTGATTGTTCCAAATTCGTTTAAACTGATAAATGAGCTTAATTAAGACAATTTGTAAGAATTCAGAGAATGAATCATTTGGAAATTGTGTTTTAACTTTAGCTGGCGAAAAATTGCCAAATGTGACAACATTCGGCATTATTTTCTAATAAATCTAAAAGCGATAAATGGATGCCTCAAAAGCTATAAATCACCAATTTGTTGCCTATGCATTTTGAGGCTTCGATAAAACCTTAAACAAAAACAACATTATGTTTTCATATGAAAATAAACAATATTTCCAGTGTCCCATCTGATTGCTACAGACAACTAGTCAAATATTTTTTAAATCCACATTATTTGTAATCTTATTGAATTTTTTTTCTTTTTCTTGTTAGGTTCAAGTTCCTATCAAACACAATGACCATTCTCATATTAACGACACTCCTCACGTCTCTGCTTGCCACATGCCTATGCCAGGGCTCAGGCTCACAGACAGTCACCTTCACGATGCGCAAGATGGCCTTTTCCACAAACCAATTCGGCATCGACCTCTACAGAGCTCTCAATGTCACCGACGAGAATGTGGCCTTGTGCCCTTTCTGCATTGGGTCGTCCCTGGCCATGGTGCTTCTGGGGGCCGAGGGAAACACGGCCATGGCCCTTCGACAAGCCCTGTATCTGTGGGGCCTTCATCCTCAAGAGGTTCATCTGGCTTATCACGATCTCATTGCCCATCTTGGACTGAATCTGACACCTCTTGATGAGGTATTTTTGGGGGCAAAGAGGTCCCACGGAGAAGATAATGTTTTGAAAATCATCGATAATATCTATATCCAGAGGCATTTTGCGGTGCATTATCCGTATCAGTTTCTACTCAATAGGTAAGCCAATTACTAAATTCAATTTTTTTTTCATTTAGTTTTTCATAGGAAACTAGTACTAAATATTACTGGATTTACTCATCATCACATGACCATTAAAAAATTTAAACTGTTACTCTATTTAAAAAAATATTTTTATTGATTTGATTATTTATATTTATTTTTCATCTCATTATATCTTTGAGGAAATGAAATGAGTTAAATTTAGTCAAATGTAAAACGTCCTAATTTATAAAAACGTATTTATCGGATTTCAGACGAGTGAAGTGTGTTCTTCGTATTGTCTATGCATGTTCGGCGTACATACAAAATGAATTTAATAATGTTTGAAAACATAACTTATTGAAATTAAAATTCTTATTTTTAAGATTAAGATTTAGATTAGGATTCTTTTATTTATTTATTAGTAGATGCTGTTAATTATTTCAGACTTTTAAATCTTTACTTAACGACTCTATTTTTGCAAAAACTTTAAAATCCTGAATTCTTTCTCTTTTTGAAAATTTACTTCGAAGTGACGCCACTCATATGGAATCAAAATTTCAATAAATCAACTAATTAAATGATATTGAGAAGACATAAATACTAAAATTGAAGAAAATAAATTATACAAGAAAATGAGTGAATGATTCATAACAATATCTTTATAAATATAAAACAATTGAAGCTAAATGATAGCAAGTAAAAAATCCATCTCCAAAAAATTTATAAAATAAAACTGTTATAAATATATTAAAATATTTAAAAAATCTTTTTTTTTTCAATAGAGACTAACAGCTTCAATAATTTTTAGGAAAAAATTGCCTTGTAAAGATAATAATAATTTTTAAAAAAACCTTTTCATCATTGTTACAAAATATGATAATTTATAAACATTATCTTGCTCTTATTATGTGGGTCACAAAATATTTAAATGCAAAAATGGCTTTAGTGAAAAGGATTATATCCCATTCCTTTTTTTGGTTTTGTGCACTCTAAATTTTATTTTCCCATTATTTTTTCATTTTACTTTATTAGCTCTTTAAAGAAAACGTGTTTTAAAGATTCTGAATAGGTATCGATAGCTTTATGTCGAAATAAATGCGTTTTATCATACGAGTTAAGATAATATATGGCATTTCCAGAAATTTTGAATCATTGAATGGAAAAATATTTAATGAATGTTTCGTAAAAATAAGGTATTTAGAACTATTATTTTAAACATTTTTTTGTTTGTGTAATTGCTTTTTTTAGTATCGTTACTTTGCTTCTCAGGACCATTGCATGTTGAATTAATCAAGTTTCTAAAAATTAATTATCCTCTTAAGTCATTTCATTGCATTTTCTAAAATAATTTTTTTTTCGATTCTTTCTGTTAAACAAGAATGAAAAACAACTATATCTGTGTTTAAATAAGATCTAAAAATGCATTATGCGTAAACACATTATAGGAAATGAATGATTTATTTTATTTTTGGCAGCAGCTTGATTAAATCGTTTGGAAGAGGTAAAAAAAATAAACAAGTTGACCTCGAAGGAAAATGTGTCCTTGTACTTCGAAATAAACATGTTATATCCTCTAAAACAAACATTTATAAAATCAACGGGAATGGTCTCCCCAAACGGTGATTTCCTAATAAAAGTGTTATTACCCACTGCCATCAAGAAATTGTGGACTTAGGATAAGGCAGAGACGATTTTCATCGTTGAGGCTTGTAATAGTTACGAAATATTAACATTTGGCGTGAATTTAGCAATTTTACTGAATTTCTCGGAAGATGCTTGGCGAATTTTCCTGCAATTATTACCGAATAAATCGCCCTATATAAGTGCGGTTAATAATATGCGAAGATCTAATTTGAACTTTATAAGCGATCCTTTTGACAAAATTTACAATTATAGTCACAAAATCACATACTAAATTTTCTACATTTAAAGCATTTCCTTTTTGAATTATTGTGTTTACAAGTTTCAGAAAATGCTGACTTACAGACATTCAACCTTATTGTTTGATTTGGTTCAAGAAATGAATGGAGTTTAAAATATAGCTATTAAACCAATTCCGAATTTATCCATCTGGCACTCTTTGTTTTCTAGTTATAGTTTTGATTTATGTTCGAACAGTTGGATAGATAGATTTTCTCTGAATAGATTTTACACAAAGTTTTATAGAAATCTATAAATATCGTGCAAAAAAACTCGTGTCAAATTTCACCGTTTTTGAGTTATGTGATTCACAAACGGTGAGATATAATATCAAAAAATGTGTTTTTGAACCCAGAGAGATTTAAAATTCGATTCGTTAAAATCTCGAATTCGAATTTTTGGACGATTGAAATACTTTCTTTATAATTCGTATTTAGAAAAAAAAAGTATTGCTTGCCTTGTACAAATACATAAGGCCACATTGGCCTGGTGATAAGGTCTTGGTTTGAAGTAAAGAGTAAAATTGAATTTTGTGTAATAATACTTGGAACATTCTGCGGGAAAAACGCAAAAATTCAGTTTAATTTGCAAAAAAAAAAAAAAAAAAATCGTATTTAGATTTACATTTACACTTTCCAAAAGTATACAATTTGGTAGTTGTAGGTCAAACGGTCTGGCTTGTGAGCTTACGCACACACACACACATTTATCTTTAATATTAGCATTTATTTTCATTATGCATGTACGAGAATATTTTTAAACATTTATTGATTTACTTGAAAAGTACAATTGATTCTCCAAACACTCATTGAGTAATTTCAGAATTTCTGATTTACTTATATTACATTACATTTTTTGATTGTGTATAAGTAATGAATTATAATTAAATTTCTAATTTAATAATATTACATCATTCTTACACCCACAGAAATAATTCAACACAAATCATAACTTTTTGACTGATTTCTAAGAAATAAATACCATAGGGTATTTATAGGGATCACGTGATGCGCCTCTAAAACGTGCCAATTTCATTTTGAAATATAAAAGAAAAATTATATGACTTCAGGATTTAGTGAGGTCGTGGTGACCTGGTGATAATGCCTCGGCTTGGGAACCGGAGGGTTTTAGGATCGAGACTTGATTCCATCGAAGAATCATCGTTTAAGGGGATTATTTGCACGTTAAATCTGTCAGGCTGTCCTCTCGCTGGTGTGGTGTGTTCTGTCACCTGACCGTGGTTCAAAATTATGAGGTCCGTCTAAAAATAACCCTATTCTTGCTTTACAACGGGATGTTAAAATAACTAAACTAAACTTGTATAAGTACAAAATATTATAAAAATTCAGATAATTTCTCATAGATTGTTCATTTTCAAATATTAAAGTTTATCAATCTTACTTAATTTGATAAAATATTTCATATATAAGAAATATTCATTAGAATGGAGATTCGTACCATGGAAGGAAGAAGATCCGTGTTTTCGGAAATATTTCTTTAAAAAATCATATTTCTCACAAAACAAACACGAAGACAAGACATCAAAGCTCACAATTTTTAGAGTTTTAGTTTAGTTATATTAACGTCCTGTTTTAAAGTAACACGAGGGCTATTTCGGGACGAACCTCGTAATTTTGAGCCAAGATCAGATGACGAGGACGACACCTGAAGTGGCACCCCCTCTCCACACCACACCAGCGGGAGGCCGTTTGGCCTGACAGATTTAATGTGCAAGAGATCCCCTTACACGACGGTTCTTAGGTGGAATCGAGTCTCGAACCTGAGACCCTCCGGCTCCGAAGCCGAGGCCTTACCACCAGGCCACCGCGGCCACCACAATTTTTAGAGAACATCATATAATATCAATCATGAAGTGGGTCTAGCACTATATAACAGATTGTGTCGATTTCAAGGAAATTTGGGAAAAACTTATTAAGAATAGTAATTTTAACACAATATAACACTACTGGAAATTTAAAAATAGTAAAAGAAATTATTGAAAAGATTTCTAACCTTTTACCAACAATTTGAAGATACTTTGAACTTTTACTGGCCGTTATTTTCTAATGCAAAAATTTGGATTGTTAATAAGCATAGCAGCCAGTCACAATAATCCATATTTATAAGGCTTAATTCTGTGGTAATAAAGATACTGGCTGTCACTTTTTTAAAAAAAAGTGCGTTTGACACTCAGGGCAAAAATCATTAATGCAAAGTTTTACTTAGTGAACGGATTCGCAAATCAGGTTGTTGATAGTAATTAAAAGTACCTTAATAATTAAGTGAGAAGTGTCAGACTTGACGTAATTTAACGTTATTAATTATCGACGGAGGCTGCGGTAAAAGTGTTGGTATGTTTAATAAAAGAAATAATTAACTTCTTAATTAACGTAAGAGATCGTTCCAGCTGATACTTGTGATGTTTAGTTTGTGATGCTCAGTTTTAGAAGAATGAATAGCATATTGAAATAAAATATTAAATTTTCTAATGATTTTGTTGATGATAAAAATGTATTATTATCATAGTATCTCATAAGTGTATATTTAAACTTGAACTGAAATATTAATTAGTGACTCAAGTCATAAAAATTTGTAAGGGATGTAATGTAAAAGAGAATTTCAACTATATATATATATATATATATAAATGTTTTTTTTTAAATTTTATATTGCAATATGTTTGTTGCAAACTTAAAATTTTTTTCTCATCTTAAGGAAATTTGGTATTGTGAGAATCCTGAGAAGACCACTTTTCGACGATTCTATCTGATTAAGGGGTGAGACTCGGAATGATCAGCGCATTTCTTCGAAATTCTTTGACTTTGATTTCCACCATACTAAATATTTCTTAGTTCAATTTTTTTCATGCATATACGAATGTCGTGCAGCTTTTGTCTGTATTATTTTATTTTAATTCAAAATTTATAAATTTTAATTCCGAGAGTAATCCAAATTTACTTTATTTCTGAATGTAAACATCTAATTTCATATTTCTTCTCACTCCTATTTTGACGAATTAAACCCATTTTAACGAATGCGCAAAACAGTTGAAGGTTTTAGAATCCGTTGGCAAACAATACCTCTCATCTTCAAGACAACAGTAAAATCAACAGTAAATCCGAAGAAAAATTAAAATAAGAGCTATATTTTTGAAAAAATTAGAATTATTTTTTATGTCTTTAATTATATTTTTCGAACATATTCTTTCACATTAATGGCCTTTACATTAACTTAAAACTCAAAAATTGATTATTTAAATAAACATTTTTATTTTCGTACATTTTTTGTTATTAGATAGTTTTATTAATTTTTTAAAGTTTATTTCAAAAATAATACGGCAACAATGTCTTCATTTTAATGATAAAATCCAAAATAAATTTATAATTTAATCAAAATGCTCACTTGAGTCCTTTATGGCAATTTTTAAATTTTGATACACGAAACTGCTTCTTTGGACATAAACGAAAAGGATTTTCCCTTTCTTGTATTTCGTAAAACGTTTGAATTTGCATGAGCAAAAATTAACTGTAATTTAATTACATTTTTTTTCGGTCTTATAAAAGTGCAAAGAAATAGGTAAAATAAATAATTCCATGTTAATAATTCAACAGCAAAGATGGCCAATATTTCAGACGAAGTATTGATATCCAAATACAAGTAAAGCTATTATAAATTTATTAATTCGTTTACGTTAATAATATATTAAATTTATTTAATTCGTATTTTTTATCTTTATTTGCTTCAGTTTATTAGTTGTCTTAAATTCTATTTCTCTTTTTTTATCTTTTCCTGTACAATTCGTCATTTAATCTTGTAAAAATTTCAATTTTTTTCCAACCAGCGATAGCATTCTCTTTTCAAATTTCACATATATTAACACAATAAGTTGTGGTTTGTGCCTCATAATATAATGGTCAAAATGTAGAACATTCTGAGTGTTTTTCTTTTCATTAATTAGATTTAATCTTTGATACAAACCTCTAAAGTTGGCAACAAGACTACAGACCAAATTTCATTTGTCTGTTAGATCCGCTTTTGAATTATAGAGTTCACATATTCTCAAATATATGGGTCTACAGATGTTCAACCATTTGTAGAAACGAATTCAAAATTTTATGCATATATACAATGTAATTACTTGTACGTAATCTTGCGTATATAATTTCATTCATGTCAATTTTAAAGTTTTCATTTGTCATATTCGCATAGATGCAGACTGATGAACGGAATTTTTTCAATAAATATATATCATTCAAAATTTCACAGATATCTGAAACATTGATGAACAAATTAAGGTTCTATACCCATACCGACAATTATTTGCTTTTTACTTACTCATATAGAGAAAGTTTAGTGATCATCCAAAAAGTTAAGCTCGCGATTTTTACGTATCTCCACGTTTTAGATGCCTTTGCCCCAAACTGAGTTCGAAAAACACATTGTTTTGTAGGAAAATGCTCTGTCTGATCGTTTATCTGTGCCACAGATAATACAAAAATGCATTGATCTAGACGGATAAAATTTTGTGTATGATTTTTATATCAAATTTGTGGATTTCCATCAAGTTTTGAGCAAAATCCGCTCAGAGAAATTTATTCGTCCTGCTGTTCGGTTGTAATTTAACACAATATCTACAAAATGAAGAGAAC
This sequence comes from Argiope trifasciata, assembly GCA_026543055.1. Classification (NCBI taxonomy): domain Eukaryota; kingdom Metazoa; phylum Arthropoda; class Arachnida; order Araneae; family Araneidae; genus Argiope; species Argiope trifasciata. The sequence goes on along the minus strand of JAPMOQ010029703.1, from coordinate 4,457,396 downwards.
TAGATAGATAAAATTCGGTATGCAAATTTAACATATACACTATATTGTAGAAACCTTTCGAAGCTTGAGTTAAATCCAACCAAGAGGGCACCATCTCGGTCTGTACTTTCAGAAAATGTAAACGTAATAATTCAAAGATGCGAAGATTTAAAGATATCAAATTTGGAATGGAGTTTTGTGTTAAATTTTTATTTTAATCGGTAGAGAAAAATTTGTTTAAAATTGAAATTCCACTTTTAGGAGATTTGTAATGCGCGACATGCGAAATTTCGACAGTATGGCAGGGATAACTCGCCAAGCATGTCACAACAAATTCAAAAAAATTAACATCTGTTATCGCAAATTTCAAGTTCTCATGTCAGAACATTGTTTTTGATCACGAGATTGATTATATTAATGCGCATGCATCGTTTTTCAAAAAATATGATGTCTTTTTTTCTTTCGAGAAAAAAATCCTTGAAAAGCTAGAATCCGGTTTAAACAGGTTTGAAATTTATGATGTAATGCGCATGCATCAACTTACAAAAAAACTGTCCATTTTTTTTTTTTTTTAAACATTGACGGGAGTTTAAAACTTTTTTTCCAGCCAAGAAAAATTGAAAATGAAAATTGCCATTTATGCTTCCTTCATTGCCTACGCGATTTCAAACTTCAAAATCCCCAAACTAAAACAAAAAGTTCTCACATGATAATAAGGATACTGAATTCAAATAAAATAAAAAAATAATAATAATATTTTTTAACAATTGTACTCCAGTGCTATTCAAAGTTTTGGGCTGATTTCTCCTGCTGGTTTATGTTATTTTATTTAATAATTGATATGTAGAACTAATATCAGAAATGTATTTTTTATACTTATTTAAAAAGTTTAGATTCGCCAGAATCGCGAAGTCGAATTTTTATGACGATTACAATTCTTCCGTCCGCCAAATAAGATAATAAAAACAAAATTGAAAATCGCTACAAACTAGATAAATTAAACTTGTTACTAGATAAACTCCTGAAAATATAAATTTTTAAAAATCTTTATGAGTTTTGGAACCATAATGTAAAGAAATCAATTAAAGTCTTACATCTTAATAATGCATTAGAAGTCTAATTATGAAAATTAATTTGGACCAGATATAATTCAGGTATCGCACATCCTGATTATTGGACTATTGATGGAAGGAAAACATTTTAAAGGGAATAGAGAATGGAACCAGTTTAAAAAGTATCGATTTTATGATTACAAAATCCATCGTAATCGTTAACAAATATTATAATGTAATTTTAACTATTTTCTTCTAAAAATATTTTTTAAAAATGTTTATGTGCGTCTAGCAAATGCTGATTCTTTGTGGAATAAATCGTTTGGTAGATCAAGTTAGGTGCATATACACTTTCAAAAATAAAATATGTAAGATTTTTAAATTTTAATAAAAAATGTTTGAAATTTGCCCATTATTTTTACCACTCCCGAAAAAAATTATAGCGCAAAAATTATTTTTATGCCTTCTTTGGATTCAAAGAATTTTCGTTCTAATAATACTAATTTTTTATCACAAACTTTTTCCCTTATTTTTAATTAATTTTGGGAAAAAATCCTATTCGTATTATATAATTACGATATTTTATCTATGCTGTTTTTTCCATTCTTAATGAATAAGATATGAAGATTCAGCTTATTTCCCCATGCTAAAAAGGTTTCAATATAAAAAGCGCTTTTAATAATTTTTTAAAAAACTATGTTGTACAAGTAAAGTTTAACATCAGAATCAAGAAATGATGAACTTTTTCAACTGCGCCCTTTTATAAATTTCTGTCTTTTTTTTTTGTGATGTAATTAAATGTATAAAAATGTGAATTAAAAATTTAAGAAATTCATAGCACAATATAATATATAACGATAATATAACAATAACGATAAT
>JAPMOQ010029703.1:4439871-4455386 GCA_026543055.1 Argiope trifasciata | reverse complement strand
TATATATATATATATTATATACTCTTATATATATACTAGAGTATATATATTCTATATGATATACATTTCAATTAATATATAGGGGCCACGGTGGCCTGGTGGCAAGGTCTCGGCTTCGGAACCGGAGGGTTTCAGGTTCGAGACTCGATTCCACCGAAGAACCGTCGTGTTAGGGGTCTCTTGCATGTTAAATTTGTCAGGCCAAACATCCTCCCGTTGGTGTGGTGTGGAGAGGGTGGTTACCAATGCAGGTGTCGTCCTCGTCATCTGATACTGTTCAAAATTACGAGGTCGGTCTCAAAATAGCCCTCGTGTTGCTTCAAACGGGACGTTAATATAACTAAGCTAAACATCAATTAATATATAATAATAATATTAAGTGGAGCCACTGAAAATTTAATTCTCAGAATCTTGTACCAATCAACTCACAAACTCTTAATGAAAAAAGAAAAAAACTTCATTTACACATCACTTATAACAATAATGTATCATGATTGTTTTCGTTCTCTTTCTGGGATCTGTAAATAAAGCGAGATAAAGAGATACGCCTTTCATTGTAATAAACAAACTATACCCATATCTGAATTACAAGCGTTTCCTTTGATTTACCGCCATTTCCATACATGTTCTCTCAGGTGCAGCGATGAAGTTGGCAGTCAAAACTCACTGAGTGGGCGTTAACTGCTCTTTAATTTCTTTCAACATGAAATGCGTCACTGCAACCGCTGACATTTCGGAACAATACGACAGCTTAATTACAACGCCCAATATGGCGTATTAGAACGAAAGCGGTGAGAATATCTAGATCGTTACTGATCGTTTCCTTTTGGGCTTTTATATAATATCCTGTTGGAAGGCGCTGGATATTCTAAATTCCCGAGATGTTTATTATATAATTTGTAACGTTCTTTAAAGTAGGTTTTTGAATAATGCTCCATGCATTTTTTTCCTAGTATTTTCATGGGAAAAAATAGTTCAAAATCATTGAGAATGATAAAGCATGATTAGTTTGAAATATTTTTTAGGTTTTGACTTGCAATTCAGACTTGTAAGACTACAAAAGAAATTTGCTATTCTTTTGTTATCATCGTGTCACTTTAAATTTATATTTCCTTTCATACATATTATTATAATGTCATGTTGAGATGATATAGTAGTTTGCTATATTCTGGATTTTCACAAAATCATTTCGAAATTTCTGTTAAAATATTTCCTCAAAGTTTCCTACGTTTATTACATTTATATACTGTTGTGACAACTTAGAAATTTACAATTATTTTTATAATATTATTTCAAATATATTTTCTTTTAATCTTTTAATATTATTACATGCATATATTCTTATAGAATAAAAAATAATTTCCAATTCTTCGGATTCTGATAACATTATTACGAATATCTTTTTGAAATATTTAAGTATCTTGCACCAATTACATGTAATAAATATTCTTATAGAACAAGAAAAAAAAATTGATATTCTTTGGATTTCCATAGTACCATTTCAAATTTCTTTTGAAATATTTCCACAAAGTTTCCTGAGCATATTACATTAACTTTCTATTTTTGTAGCAAATAAATCTGCTTTTCTTTTGATTTTTAAAATATTCTTTTGAAATGTTTTCTTAATGTTTTTTCCCTTCATATTACACGTAATATGAAAAATTAAATGTATGATTCTTCGGATTATCAAAACATTACTTCGAATGTTCTTCTAAAAGGCTTCCTTTATTAAATGTAGTTCTGACATTTACTAAAACTTTTAATACTTATTTAATCTAATATTCTTATAGGACGAAAACAGAATTTTGAAACTCTATGAATTTTCATAACTTTTACTTCGAATATGCTTTTGAAATATTTTTTTCTGCCTTCTATTATTTACTACATATTATATTTTTATGTTATGAAAACGAACATTTTTATTCTTCGCATTTTCATAACATCCTTCCGAAGTTTCCTTTGGAATGTTTCCTTCAAATTTCCTATGCATATTGCATGAATATCTTGTCGCAAATTTAAATGAATAAATTTGAATTTAATAAAAATTTGAATAAATAAATTTATTATTTATTCAATTATCATAACATCACTTCAAATGTTCTAGAATATTCTCCTAAAGCTTTCTAATATATGTGTTATTATTATAAAATGAAAAAAAATAGTTGCTATTCTTTTTACTTTCATAATGTTATTTTGAATTTTCTTTTGAAAGATTTTCTTTAAATTTTCTAAACATATTACGTTAATACCTTGATGAAGTGACTAAGAAATTCATTGCAATTATTTAGTCATGAAATATATTACACTTTTTATTGCTGTCTTATATCATATAGAGACATTTTATAGTGTTCGTAAAAATAGTACATTGCGTAATATAATTAAAATTATTGGAAATTCATTTTATATGAAATATGTTGTTTCTTATGGCACTTGCCATTGGTCAAGCCTTCTGTTACGAAGACAGCGATTTAAATCGATATGGTGAGTCTCTTGTTTTAATAGAGCCAAGTAGGGTCAAGAACACGACTTTGCTACTCACACATCACTCATTCGCTTACACAACCCCTTTTTACAGGAGGGCATACTTAAACATCTTACAGAGGTTTAGTTTAGTTTAGTTAGATTAACGTACCATTTTAAAGCAACACGAGGGCTATTTTTGGATGGACCTCGTAATTTTGTACCACGATCAGATGACGAGGACGACACCTGAACTGGCACCCCCCTCTCCACACCACGCCACACCAGCGGGAGGACGTTTGGCTTGACAGATTTAACGTGCAAGAGACTCCCTCACACGACGGTTCTTCGGTGGAATCGAGTCTCGAACCTGAAGCCCTTCGGTTACGAAGCCGAGACCTTACCACCAGGCCACCGCGGCCCCAACAGAACAAAGGAAAGGCAATCATGCTCGAATTAGGAATCGAACGCAGGACGCCCAGATTACTGAAATATGAGCTATTCCTATGCCAGGACACAGGTTATATGAAATGTGAATAGGATCGACTTTAATCTATTTACAATAGTTCTGTATAAAGCCAAGTGAATATTGCTGTCTGAAATTAAAACTCTTTGCTGATTTCATAGCAGAGATGGCAAGATACAAATTTGAACAAGTGAAAGATTTTGGGCCTCCTCGAAGCAATCCAAACAGTTGTAAAATGCCACACAAAATCGGAGGTCTCTAAAAGTTCAAAACTGAGGATCGGCAACTGGTTCATTTATATTAAGATCTTTCAGGATATCAGAAAATAAAGTAAAGTAGAAGACAATAATAAAAATATAGTAACAAAAAATGAAATCTGTTGTCGCAAATTTCAAGTTATCATATGAAAACTTTATTATTTTAAAGTCATTACACTGAAGTGACAAAAGTCATGGGATAGCAATATGCAAATTTACAGATGGCAGTAGTATCTCAGCGAAAAAGTATAAATGCGCAGTTCGTTTTCTAGAGCTTTCATTTGTGTTCAAGTTATTCATGTGAACAGGTTTTTCGTGATTTATGGCGGTACGACGAGAATTAACAGACTTTGAATGTGGAATGTTAGTTGGAGCTAGACGCATGGGTCATTCCATTGCGGATATCGTTAGTGAATTCAACATTCAGAGATCCACAGTATCAAGAGTGGGCCGAGAGTATGAAATTTCAGGCATCACATCCCATCATGGACAGCGCAGTGGGCTGCCACCTGCACTTAACGACCGAGACCGCCGACGTCTGTGTAGAATGGTCAATGTTAATAGACACACAACACTTCGTCAAATAACTGCAGGAATCAATGTGGGACGTACGAGGGACGTGTCTGATAGGACTTGGCGGCGAAATTTGTCTTCCTTGGGCTATGACAGCAGAAGACCGACTCGAGTGCCTTTACTGACAGCACGACATCGCCTGCAGCGACTCTCTTGGGCTCGTGAGTATATCGACTGGTCCCTAGACCAGTGGAAAACCGTGGCGTGGTCAGATGAGTCACGATTTCAGTTGTTACGAGTTGATGGTAGAGTTCGAGTGTGGCGCAGACCCCACGAAGCCATGGACCCAAACTGTCAGCAATGCATTGTTCAAGCTGGTGTAAGCTGCATAAAGGTGATTTTTACATGGCATGGACTCGGTCCTCTGGTGCAACTGAACCGATCATTGACTGGAAATGGTTATGTTCAGCTGCTTGCAGATCACTTGCAGCCATTCATGGACTTCACGTACCCACACAACGATGGGATTTTTATGGATGACAATGCGCCATGTCACCGGGCCAGAACTGTTCGTGATTGGTTTGAAGAACATTCCGGACAATTCCAGCGCATGATCTGGCCAACTAGATCGCCCGATATGAATCCCATCGAGCATTTAGGGGACATCATCGAAAGGTCCGTTCGTGCCCAAACTCCTGCACCATCCACACTTTCACAATTATGGACGTCTATACAGACAGCATGGCTCAATATTTCTGCAGAGGACTTCCAACGACTTGTGGACTCCATGACACGTCGAGTTGTTGCACTTCGCCGGGCAAAAGGAGGACCGACACGATATTAACAGTCATCCCATGACTTTTCTCACTTCAGTGTATTTGTCTTAATTAACTTAAGTCCTTAACCAGTTCTAAACAACCACGAGTCTTCTCTATCGGTCTCTATCCCTATATAATTTTTTTAAACTTTCTTTTTCAATTTTTCTAACTGACAAACAAAATTTTGAATTCCTGTTTTTGAGATTAAAAAAAAAGAAGGTGGGGAGAGGAACCCATCCTTTTTCTAAATGTCGGTGCTTGCGTAATCTGATATTCGAATTTTGAGGCTTTAAAAACTGAAACCAAAATAGCATCTGTTCTCACATAATAAAAAGTAAATAAGATGTTTAGGTTAGTTTGAAAAAAAAAAATGAAACTGAATCTCTGTGAATAATAAGTATAAATTTTTTTTAAATCTGGTTGAATCTAGGAAGTTATTTTTCTCAAACATAATTTGCAGTATTTTTTCCTTCTTTTTATTTCTTTAAAGATATTTATACTTATAAGAAATATGAATAATCAAATAACTTGATTTATCAACTTTGACTACACTTTATGTAATTAATATATAATTAAATGTAATATGTAATTAAATTATGTAACTAATGTAATTAAAAAAATATGTAATTAAAAATAATTTGGAAATTTTTGAAAATTAATTCCAATTAATAAAAATGATTTATATAAATTAGACTTTTAATTATTTCTAGCGTTACGTGTTTCTTATTTTGTTTTTGCTAAAATTCGTAATATAATGCTGTGAAATTAATAGATTGTCACACCTGAACTGATTTTAACATTTCTATTGGAAAAAATAAAAGATACTGGGATATAATATTTTCAACTATTTAAAATTATCTATTAAATTAAATTGTTTTAGTGTTAAACTATAAACTGTCTAAAAATTAAAATTCTTATTATAAAAATATTTTAATAATAAGAACTAATTATTTTAATAATATTAAATAAAAAATACTTAAAAAATGGAAACTGTTTATTTTTAAAATTGAAAACTATCAGAATTTTCTTTTCTTACAGAAAATTTTCATTTTAAGAGAAATGGTTCAGCAGTTAACTTGTTTGTTTTTTTTTCCTATCGCTTTTCCATACTGATAAATGTTTTTCTGATTTTCGTTTAGGTACTACAATACGAGCGTATATCCTCTGGATTTCGTGATGAATGCCGAGCAGAGTACTCGTTATATCAATTTGTTTTTCGAAAGAAATACCGAAGGGCGCATACCCCAGATTTTGTCGCAGATTCCATCTCCGTCCACCAATCTGCTTCTTCTGAACGCTATCTACTTCAGAGGGACCCTCGACATGAACATGGCTCAGGTTGAAGAAGGCCGTTTTGTGGGCAGATCAGACCCTTTCATCATGCTCGAAGCCAGGAAGGCTAGAGTTAGGTTAGTTAATTTTAACTTTTTGTGACTTAAAATCAACCATTATTATTCATTAAAATTTAATGGTTGCGTAATTTTCTTTCTGTTTTTTTATTTCATCTAATGTCAAATTACGTTTGCCTATTAGCGTGCATGAAATTTTTATTTCAGGGGGAAAGGTAAGCGCTATTTTCACAATAACTATTGTTATGGAACTTCCGTAAAATCAACAGACTAACTTGTAATGGGCGCATGGCATAAAACAATCAGCAGGTCACAAAAACACAGAAAGACATTAATTAAAACGAAGACACAAACAATTAATACATAGTCGAAGCATACACAAGTAATACACAGCAGCACACTTCAAAGAAAAAGTTGCCCACAAATAGTAATCGGTAACAAACAACCACAACATACAAAGAGGCCAGATAGAACTCAGCAGGAGAAGGGAAGCTACGAAACTACTATCTAGAGTCTCTCCAAACGGTTGCAAATATCTACTGTCTTCTCGCTTTAGCTGTATCCACCTGCCTATTCATTACTATAAGCATGGCTATTTCTCACGATTCAATGCTGCTTCTATAACATATTCCAAAATGCGACTCACAGCTCAATTCGCCAACCGCTTGAGATCCACTCTAGGATTGCCCTTCACTGGACTAGTGCAACTAATTCGCTGTTAACTCGCTAAGCAACTCTATATGCGATTGCATTCGGCTTGGACTTCTTCTTCTTTTATACAGCAGACCATCCCGACACCAGCATTCGGCTTGGACTGTCGGTATTTTATTGTTTCCAGAGCAAGTCAGAGAAGGTTTGGAACAATCAAGCACCTCTCATTTCCTATTAGACCTATCGCCAAAATTCTAGAAGATTCTATTTTCATCCATTTTCTAACCAAAGTCACCCAAATTCTTTGCCAGTTCACCAAATAATAGCCAAGACAAGGGGGTCATTGATCCAGCATCCAATAGATCTATTGTAAAACAGTCTTTCCTAACTATGCTGGCAAGTCACATTGCAGATTCGTAATACTATAAATTTCTCAATCTTTCATATTCTGCTTTATTAAGCTGACAAAGGTAAAACATTCTAACCCTTAAAAAATTCGATTTCGAGAGTGATATCATTTCGCTTCATATCTCTTTTTTCTTTGAAATCTTTTCGCTTCAGACCTCTTAGCGATCGTAAAATCCAATTTTGGAATAATGTCCCAGTATTGGTCTGTATACATGATGGTTTAAAAGTAAAATAAGATGAAGACAAAATTTCCTACGTTATCTTTTCATCAAATTTGTGTTTTCTATTAGACTTTGTACCACTCACCTTATAAGAAATTTGTTTATCCGTCCATATCCATGTGAGCATGATTCCTTGTAAATGAAAAGGGTTAGATAAATGAAATTAAAAATACATTTTTATCATTTGTATTACAGATCAGAATTCAATTTTGGATGCAATCCTTCAAGGTATTAACTGGCTAAGTATCTCTGGGCATGTGAATGTAAAAACTCAAGCAATCATTTTGATAAGTGAAGTTCAGATGAATTTTAGCCATAAACATCATCATCTGTATTATATTCTTCTAAAAGGCTGAGTTGAACACTTAGACTTTCTATGATGTTTGTTTTATTCAACATTTTAGAGTTGGGAACATTAACCTTATTATAGCAGAATTTTTATCGAACAGTCAAATACGCAGAAGTATCAAATTTTAACTACCTTTAATTTATATAAGAAAAGAACAGCTAATAATGCTAATCAGCTTGTATGCTAATATGCTTTCATATTAGCTAATCAGCTAATATGAAATTACATTCTTAACAATAACAAATAGATGTTCAAAAAGTTTTGACCATTTATTTATCGAAAATACGCACGATGCTACATTAAATTCACAATAATTTATGTACAAGTTTGAAAAAGAAGGAAAGGAAGATACTGAAAATCTATAATTTCCTTCACTATATTACAATGTCTCAAAGACGCTATATTTTATTAGCATTCTAGAAAATCGGGAGAACACTCTCGATGATTTAGTATGAAATTTTTAAAATTAATTTAAAGACTTCCTTGTAAGAAAGCATAACATAAAATTATTATTATTATTAATTTTCTAGATTATTTTTTACCTTCACGTTCACGAAAAAGGTCCAAAGTAAACGTAATTTAAAAAAAGAAGAAGAAAAAAAAAAGAAACAAGAACTTGGATCAGATTTTGATGAATATTATTTGACTTAGGATTCTAAAATCCTCCTCATTTTTCAGCATGCCTTAGGATGAGTTTCATTCGCCAAAATAGGGGTGAAAGCGATGAAATAGGGGGATGTTCACATTTAACATTAAATTAAACTCGGATTACTTGGAGGCTGAAATAAATTAACACATAAAGGTGGTAGTCATAGTACTACGATTTAATCCGCATTACCTAGCATAGATTTGTCAAGATCCCCCGCCTTTAATGTGTTAATACGGTCAGAAACAACACGATATTAACATTCACGTGAATAAAAAATTGAACTAAAAAGTATCTAATAGGGCGAAAATCAAGGTCAAAGAATGACGAATTCCATAAATGCGCCCATCCTTCCACGTATCTCCCCTTATTGAGATAGAAGCGTCGAAAAATGTTCGTCTCACAGTATGAAATGAACAGTATCTACTTTTAAAAAGTCATCCTGGGGCCTTTTTGTATACTTCCATTCCCCTCCACCATTGAACACAGCAATATCGACAGCAAATCTGCGTGGACTCTAAAATTATTTTTGGAATAATGTCAGACAATTTTCCAATGTCTATGAAATTGATTCTCCAATGACAATGTCTATGAAAATGATAATTCAGAAACAGTGAAATGGTGATATAAATTTAGGTTAATAATTATTATCGCAAAGAATATTTTTCCCTTCTAATTTTTATTCTAAAGAAGAATATCTGTTTGACCACCCGTATGCATGTGAACATAGTAACTGGAAAAGATATAACTAGGTGAGCGAAATTATAGCATATAACTTTATCAACATAAAAAAACGAACAGTTTATTCTATATCACTTACAAATATTTTCTATTTGTCTATGAAAATGATAATTCAGAAACTTAATAAAATAGAGATATGAATATAGGTTAATAGTTATTATACCAAAGAACAATTTTTTCACTCCTAATTTTTATTCTGAAGAAGAATATCTGTTTGACCAACCGTATGCATGTGAACATAGTATCTGAAAAGGACATTAACTAGGATAGTGAAATTCTGGCATATTTTATCAACAAAAAGGTGAACGAGGTTAATAGTTATTAAATCAAAGAATAAATTTTTTCTAATTTTTAGTCTTGAGAAGAATGTTTAGTCATCCGTATGCATGTGAATGCAATAACTTAAAAAATTACTCAAACTATGAGCATGAAATTTTAGCATATACCTTTATCAACAAAAACCAAATGAATGTATGAATGAGTTATTCTATGCCGCAAGTTAATAATTCCCCTCCAGATAATAAGAAAAGAAAATTACCAATAAAATGCAAGCGTAAAGTGATACATTTAATTAGACTTAAAGAAAATAGCTGTTAAATATCGGGAAAATGAGCCAGTTGAGTCCAGGTTCTCCGTCCAAAACACTCATTACAGGCGCAAAAATTGAAAGATTTTATCTAATATTTGATCGCATACATTTCTAGATTGATTATTTGTCACGCTTATTATAAACATAAAAACAAAAAAGTCCAACTAACTAGAAAAACGAAATTGGATAGAATGTCTTTAATAAAATTGTAGATTTCTATCAAATTTGAAATCAATTTTATAACGAGAAGAATCCCAATATCTATATCCGATCATTTTTTTAAAAGAATGAAATTTTTAAAAAATAAAATAAAAAAAACTTCCAAATGGAAATACATTAAAAAATCGATACCAAAGCAATTATTGTTTTTGTTCTTATCTATTTATATATATATATATATATATATATCGAATAATATTTAGAAATTCAACATTTATAAATTATAATGTCGAATTCGATTATAAATAATATTAATTCAATTATAAATAACATTATATTATAATTATATAAATTATTAATTATATTATATTGATAAATAAATAAATTGTATTATTAAGTCAATTATCAATTAAATTATTAATATTAATTCAATTTTTAATTTTCTTTTATAGATATAAAAATATCGAACATATTTTAAAATTCGATATTTAAAAATAATAATGCCGAATTCCATTATAAATAATATTAATTCAATTATAAATAATATCATAAAACAACGATCAAACGATTTTTATGGCTTTATTCCATGAAACCTGCTTTTACTTTTATAACTGTCACGCTCCGTGCTTTTCACACATGCATGCAAAACATATACAAATTATTTTACTCCTTTTTTGTGTTTCCACTTTGATAAAGTCAAGAACTGATAACTGCATTTTGCCCTTGAAATAATCGCGAAAGAAGAAGTGGAATGAGATTGTAGAACAACCATCTTGAATATTATTTCCTTTTTAAGATATGGAAAATTTTGATCACCTTTCGATTAAATTTTTGGAACATTTCTATAAAATGTTCGATATTGTTCTATATCTCTTTAAATGGAGAGTGATTTCTCATTTAAGGGAATTCGTTTATGGAATATTATTAATAATCATAGATAGAATTAGTAGACTGTATGAGCAGATATCTTATCAGGCTTTTTGGAAATTATGCAGGAGCAAAAATTTATCAAATATTCGAAATTTTTGACACATCATAACATGATAATTATTTAAATGTATATCATCTATCTTTATTTTATCTTTAAAATTTATATTTATTTACATAGCAAAGAGAGCGTCCCTCAAAAACTATACCCAAATTTACCCACGCCCCCATTTACTATCAATTGGCAGCGCACTTGAGTTTATATCTGGCAAATTAAACAATAAAAAACAGTGCTATCGACATTTTTTAAAATTAAAATTAGAGATTAGAAAATTAACTATAGAGAATGAGCGGAATGAATGGTGTAAAGGCCTTATCACACGGCAAAATATCTTCGGCACTTTCCGTCAGCAAACGACAAGGAAAGTGACGTCACTTGTGTGACGTCACTTCAAAGTTTCACATGATTGGTTGAATTTCGTTTGCGGACAATATTTCGGACATTTTCGAGCTGCTTCGAAATACCGGGTGGCCAGAAATAAAACACCCCTACTCTGACCTCCCTGGATATCGAACTACTCAGTGTAAAGGCTTGAAACTTTGTGGACATACTATTCAAAAAATGGGGAAACGGATTTCACAAAAAAAAAAATTTAGTTCCAGAAATCACCGATAGGTGGCGCTGTACCACTGGACGTATGCTGAAAAGACACAAAAACACGTTTTAAACACATTTTATTTGAAAGTACCAAGCATACATGAAACAAGGACGTTATCGATGCAGGGAATGCTGCTCAATATGGTTCCCTTCCTGAAGATGTAAAATGTGAAGTCTGTGGACAGCTTGTTCAACTGCGGATCGTAACTGGTCATCTGAGATGCTTCTCACATGCAGACTGATACTCTCTTTCAAATCTGCCAAGGTTATCAGACGTTCTCGATAAACAAGGTTTTTTAAGTGTCCCCAAAGCCAAAAATCACACGGATTAAGATCCGGTGAACGAGATGGCCAAGTTGTCGGAAACGCGCGACTGATTATTCTGTCAGTGGTGAAATGTTGGCGAAGAAACTGTTGCACAGGGAGTCCAATGTGTGGAGGTGCTCCATCTTGCATAAAAGTAATGGTGTCAAGGCATTGGCGCTGCTGCAAATGGGGTACAACAAATGTTTCGAGCATCCTTTTGTACCTGTTGGCCGTCACGGTACATGTCTCAAGGCCATTGGAAGTAACCTCTTCGAAAAAGAACGGTCCAAGGATGAATGTGGCTGTGAATCCACACCAGACTGTAACTTTCGGTGAGTGGAGTGGAATCTCTTGGAAGGTACGGGGGTTTGTCGTGTCCCATATGCGACAGTTATGGGTGTTCACTGTTCCACTGAGGTGGAAATGGGCCTCATCGCTCCACAGAATCTGCCACGGCCACGATGCATCCACTTCAACTCTAGCAAGAAATGTCAATGCAAAGGTCAGTCGCATCTCCCTGTCTGTGGCCAGCAATTGTTGATTAGGGCGGATTTTGTACGGGAAACAATGCACCATTTTTCTGAGTACGTTCCACACTGTGCTATAGGGAACACCCAAGTGTCGTGACACTGCACGTGCACTACTGCAGCCTAAAACATTATCCATTGACTGTTCAACAATACCGGTGGCAACATCTTCAACGACATCTGAACGAACCGGTTTGCGTCCTCGACCAGGCTGAACTCCAAGATGTCCAGTTTCCTCGAATCGAGCGATCATTCTCCTGAGAGCTTGTGGAAGCAATGGTCCCTTACGCAAATCCTTAAGTCGGCGAAACTCTCGAAGTGCTGCTGGAGCATTTCCTTTATTCTCGTAAAACAACTTCACAAGCAAAGCGCGTTCTGGCAGCGTGACAGCCATCACTAATAAGAATGACATTCCCCACCTTTTAACTTCTTTTATACCCAGAACATGGCTTCTAACCATGCTTTATGCAAATTTTTCTGGTTACAGTATGAAATTGCAGTTACAACGGGAGTTCTAGCTTCTTTACTATTTTTATTTTCCATAAGGGGCAGAAAAATTAAAAAGGAAGCATGGAAGCATTCCATTCCGCATAAACATTTTAATTTTTATTATTATTTGTGTCTTTTGATCATAGTTCCAGTTGTGCAGCGCCACCTATCGGTGATTTCAGGAACTAATTTTTTTTTCGTGAAATCCGTTTCCCCATATTTTGAATAGTATGTGTACAAAATTTTGAGCCTTTACACTGAGTAGTTCGATATCCATGGAGGTCAGAGTAGGGGTGTTTTATTTCTGGCCACCTTGTAGTTGTCGATTCTGAAACTTGCTTGATCGGTTTTTGTGAGTAGAAACGGAAGAGTGCTGGCGAAATTTCACCGTGTGATAAGGCCTTAAGAGAAGATGAGGTTTAGTTTTATTAATGTCGCTTTTTAAAGCAACACTAGAGCTATTTTGAGACGAACCTCGTAATTTTGAACCACTATCAGATGACGAGGATGATATCTGAGCTGCAATTCCCCTCTCCAAATGTCCACTCCAGCGGGAGGACGTTTACCCCCGACCCATTTACACGACGGTCTTTCGGTGGAATCGGACCCCAGGCCCTCCGGTATTGAAACCGGTAGCTTATCACAACGCCAATGCGGGCGCCATCGAAAACTGGAAGTAAATAAGGAGTAACATAACATACGAGGTCAGGCAGAAAAAAAAACAGGCAATGGAAAATTCTAATTCCTTGAAATGTCACCAATAAACCATCGCGTTCCGTCAGCTAGTCTAATACTAAATTGAAAGTTATAATATTTTTTACTTTATATTAAATGCAGAAAAAGTAGTTGAAATATTCATTCTGTTCAATTGATTGCCCAGATGATTATTATTTTCACACTCGTGGCAATTTGTTCAATGATGTGGAATCAGTCACATGGCGCATTTATAAATCAATCCCTCTCACAACTTAGCCAAAAAATTGTTTTTAAAAACATATATTTATAAATCAGTTAGAAATAAAAAAAATTATTTTAATTATTTTTACTTTTCAGTCTTTCTTACCAGCATTTTAAAAATTTATTTCACTATTAAAAAAACTAAGAATTCTTGAAATCAATTCATTCTTAAATTCTCTTCCAGATGGCGTCCTTCATAAGAAATGAAAGTTTAATTTAATTAATCAGCTAGCTAATAATTAATTTCCGAAAAATTAGAATATTGAATTATCATTAAAAGCACACAAGTGAACAAAATTTTAAAATTAGGTTGGTTGGTTGTTGGGTGTTTTGGCACAAGAGCCATTATTGGCCATACTGCGCCAAGCATATGGTTTCACATCTGGCAAGATTAAAAGGAATCAGCAATAAGAGGTAAAAAAAAAAGAAATAATTAAACACCTAGTATATCTATGAAGTAATGAGGATAAAAAATTTTAAAAAGCAGGATATGGGCAATGACTCAAATAAAACTGAGATGTTACAATTTTTAAAAAATAGACATGAACAATTAAAACGTATTAAATGTGTGTATAAAAACCAATTACCTTTAGAAAGTTAAAAATATTTGGGTGGCATTTCTCACCCACTATGTCCTGCAACCTTAGAGAAGGTGATAAAAATTAGGAGAGAAGTGTCGAAAATTGGTTAAAAGTGCCATCTTTATTACCACAAAACAACTCAAGATAAATAAAAGTGTCAAAAAAAACATGATTGGTCATGCATGTCTTCCTGTTCTGCAGGTATGGCGTGCACGAATACCTCAACTGCACCGCTGTGGAAGTTCCGTTCAAAGGTGGTCTCATCTCCCTGGTGGCTTTGCTTCCTAATGATCCAGAGGGCATGGCCGTGCTCGAGACCCGCATGAGTGCTCAGCGACTCACGGACATCATCAACTCCATGCAGGTTAAGAGGGTCAACTTCCAGGTCAGTACTCCCATCATTGCTGCCTTTTGTCCTTGTTCATCAACAGTCAGTCGGTTGTTCTTTCGGGTGACACGGAACAGAGTCCAACCAACTTGAACAGGATTCTGGGGGTCATTGAAATCTTATGGTACTTGACGAATTTGAAGTTACCGGAATATTACAAGGATTCCATTTATCCATTAATACAAATTAAGGAAAAAATTAATACAGAAAAAGAACTTTTCATCTTCACATTTCGTTATTTTAATATTTATTATATCACCAGCAGCTTTTCGCGACTAACTGGATTAATGGTAGTTAAAATTTTTGATTAAGTATTTCGTGTAATCTGGCGTCGGTTTCTTCAACAAAATAAATTTCAACTCGTTTCAATTCATGCTGTTCAGTTCATTTTATTATGTATTTTCCTTATTCTCTTTCAGCTTCCTTAAAATACGTAAAATAATAATAATGGATACAATTTAAATGTACATGTGTGTTATTAACCATAGGTTATTGGTCAATAATAGTTGCGAAAAAGTCTATAAGTATTCAATCTTTGGGGATTAATCACTGACATGCGGTTGATAAACAAGCATCAGAATACTGAATGTGTATTTTGGATTCCTTTTTTTCTGATCGATTGAAACCAAATTTTAATACATTCATTCAAAATCTGATAAAAAGAATAATCAATGAAAAACAAAGAATAATCAATTAGTAAAAAGATAATCCGAAAATCTATTAAAAAAGTCTCGGCTTCGGAACAGAAGGGTTTCAAGTTTGAACCCTGATTTCACCGAAGAATCATCGGGTCTGGTGCACGTTAAATCCGCCCAGGCTAAAAGTCCTCCTGCTGGTGTGGAAGGGGGGGGGGGTCAGCTCAGGTGTCACCCTCGTCATTTGACCTCGGTTCAAAATTACGAATTCCATTCCAAACTAGGCCTAGAGTTGTTTTAAAACTTAACTAATAAAAAGTCTGCGAATTTTGTATAAAAAAACTATTAACCAAATTTCTTATCCAACTATCTTAAAGAGTTTGTGTGTGTGTGTGTGTGTGTGTGTGTGTGTGTGTGTGT
>JAPMOQ010029703.1:4419537-4439771 GCA_026543055.1 Argiope trifasciata | reverse complement strand
GTGTGTGTGTGCGTGTGTGTGTGTGTGTGTGTGTGTGTGTGTGTGTGTGTGTGTGTGTGTGTGTGTGTGTGTGCGTGCTATCATGTTCACAGACAGATTTAACTCTTAAATTTTATTTTTCGAGATTCAGGGAAGTCTGAAATTTTGAGATGAGACAGAATTTCGAGTTAAAATATTTTGGCAATTACAATGCTTAATATACTTTGCATTAGAAAAAAATTAAAATTTTTGCGCCATTAAAAATTCTAAAAAATCCAATCTAAACGCTAATTTTTTTATAAAAAAAGGAAATTAAGAGCCTTCGTTTTTACTCTTAACTAATCTTGCGTTCGCTGTTCGTGTTGTAAACTGAATTTTACATTCGTTCTTAAACCTGAGAATAGTCCGTGACGTTTCACTATTTATTCTGTTTTTAAAAACAGAGAAAATAACGGTTTGTTTTTAGAAATGTAGTAGTCTGACACGCGCCAACGATATGTTTATTACGTTGACTATTCGTTGCTCTTTGTGAGAAAAACATACATACTTAACCATTTGAGTACACACTATTGTCGACATTTTAACTTTTTTTTATCTCATAAAACATCTACAAATATTTGAAACAAATATTTTCCTAATATTACAGTTGTTCCAAAATATTTTCTTCTGAAATATAAATAATGTTCAATTTCGAAGATCGTTTACTACAAATTATATTAGGGAAATAACTCTTCTCACACTGGAAATGTTACCATAATTTAGCTTTCTTCAAACTTACTTATAAAAACTGGCATTTTTATTACCTTTTTTTTAAAAAAAATTGTTCAATGTATTAAAGAATTTTTTTTAAGATTTTACTATTAACAGGTATTATTAACGCTTACCAGGTATTCATCGCCAAGTAACTCAATAAGGATCACACTATAAATTCAGTAAAAAATGATAGATTCATGATAAATTCATGCCAAGAATTAATATTTCGTAATTATTATACGCCATGGGTAAGGTTTCATAATTATAGTATGCCAATGGTACGTTAAGCTTCTATGGCATGACAAATTTACTAGACAGTATGCGAGAAAGTTTTGAGGAGACCACTTTCGGTTTTTTTTTACTGTAATGTAATGACACATTAAACTAATAAAAATTTATAGTTAAAAACATTATATATAACAAACAATGTTTATAAAGTCTTTATCTTTTTACGTTTTCAATAGCAAAAACATTTCCCTATTCATTGTTTATATAGAGGGCGAATCAATTCAAATGTTTATTTATAATTTTATATCAAAGGATATCCGTTCGCTCCATTTGCATCATCTGAAAAATATATGGCAGTCTACTGTGTCTCATTATTCACCGTATGACCTTGAGAACTTCGTTAAAATTATGAACGCATCCTAATATCTTCTTTTCGTTAAACTGAAAAATAAAAAAGCAGAAATTCCAGTCTTCTCATCGTTCTTATCACACTGTTGATCAATGAAATGAATTAATTTTCTGTAGCATATATAAATCTTATAACTGGAAAATTATTCCTTTAAAACAAAAAGAAATTTTTTTAAAATGAAAAAAGAGGGGAAAAGATAAAAAGAATTCTGTAATTTCAGTGCTATCTATAAGAAGAAGAAAAAGATAGATTTTGGTCACCAAGATCTCTTTTTATCTCGGTTATCACAATGTCCTTCTTTTGATGACTCAACAATTATTTAACGACTTATCATTCTTACAACATCTTATCTTTATTCTCAACAATATTCCTGAGAGCTGTTTAAGTGCCAAATAATTCTTGCTAGCATTTTGTTAAAGTATTTTATATCTTTACGACTCAAGCTTTTATCTTTGATATTAGGTAGTTCAGTTTTATAAAAACCAGTTCTAGTTATACCTTGACGACCAGGTAATATTTTTCAAACATAAATTAACAAAAAATAAATATTCCAATCCTCAGCAGAAAAGCACGAGCCATTTATTCTATTAAATTACATCATTCCCCATAAATAAGGTTAATTTTATTTTATTAATAAATTGGACCTAGAAAAAATTCTACGAATCATGACGATCATGACTTTAGAGAAGTGATTCTCAACCACTGTGTCATGGCACTTTTGTGTGCCACCAAATTCTTAAAAAATGCTGTCAAATTTTAGAAATGTTATCCCATGATTTATGGCGATTATCGAAATGATAGCCAAGGAAGCTTTAAAAAGATTGAGACAGTTAAATATAGAAGATAGTCTGAGAGTAGCTCAGTCATTTTTACAACTAATTATAAATGAAATTTTCACAAAGCAAGAAGCTCAAATTTCTCATTAAAAGTATTCTTATTACCTTGTAAATTAATCCCTTGATAAGCATACTGTTGTTTTTGTATTGTATACCTCTATATTACTTTATTTTAAATTCAAAATTATTATCATAAACGTTTTTACATAGTTTATTATAAATAGATAAACAACTTTTTAACTTATCTTTTTCTTTGTGTGCCGCCAAATTTTGAAATCATTAAAAGTGTGCTAAAAAAAAGGCTGAGAATCATTATGTTAGAGTTTTATGTTTTGGTTTAAACTAGTTCATTTAATCTTAATCTTTTCCCGAATAACTATTCATAATTTGTACAAAGCTAATCCTTTAGAAAAGTTCTTTACAAATTATAAATAGTCATTCCAAATTATAGTATGATCTTACGACACTTTATCACACCATGGAACTCAGAAACATCTCTACGTTGCCATTGCAGATGTCAGAAAATGATATTTAAATCCCTCTGATAAAAATTCAATGTATCGAAAAAAGAGGCATTATAATCGATTATCAGTTGATTGGTAGCTATATAATGGCTCAAAAACCAGAGGGAGAGGTCTCTCCAACTTTCTCACACACTCTCTAATAAACTTTCCTTGGGAGAAAACACCTTAAATAGCATTGGCGTATATTAATCCCGAAATAATGATCTTTGGCGAGAACTTAGCATTTTTACCGAATCTATCGAGTTTTGGTTTCTCCATGCCCTACATGGGGCTAATAAAATCTGAAAATAGAATTTGCTTTTGTAGATGTG
This sequence comes from Argiope trifasciata, assembly GCA_026543055.1. Lineage (NCBI taxonomy): Eukaryota > Metazoa > Arthropoda > Arachnida > Araneae > Araneidae > Argiope > Argiope trifasciata. The sequence goes on along the minus strand of JAPMOQ010029703.1, from coordinate 4,436,731 downwards.
TTTTTCCCAACCTATCGATACAGAAATTTGACTCATAATTATACTTGTAGCACAAAATCCCTTACCAAATTTGAAATATTTAAGTCACTGCATTTTTGAGTGATTGAGCTTATATGTTTCTAAAATTACAGACGAACAGATGGTCAATCCCCTACAAAATTTGATCCAAACTTTATCAGATGTCTATACTGCACTGATGGAAAAAAAATCCCAACACCAAGAAAAAATTATTGTACAGTAATGAAATTTTAGGAATACATTTGTCTAGGTAACATTTTTAATTGATTGAAATTTCCAAATCACAGGGAGAGCCATTTCAAATGTGAAATGTTGGTACATTAGTAACTGGTTAACCGCCAGAATTTTGAATGCAAGTACGCAAACGTGCATGCATTGTGTCGTACAGGTGTCGGATGGAGTTCCATGCCTGGGCGGTCAATGCAGGGACGGTTAATGCTGGTTGTGGATGACGCTGCAGTTGTCGTCCAATGATGTCCCATACGTGCTCGATTGGAGAAAGATCTGGTGATCTAGCAGGCCAAGGCAACATGTCGACACTCTGTACAGCATGTTGGGTTACAACAGCGGTATGTGGGCGAGCGTTATCCAGTTGGAAAACACCCCCTTGAATGCTGTTCATGATTGGCAGCACAACAGGTTGTATCACTAGACTGACGTACAAATTTGCAGTCAGTGTGCGTGGAATAACCACGAGAGTGCTCCTGCTGTCATACGAAATTGCTCCCCAAACCATAACTCCAGGAGTAGGCCCTGTGTGTCTAGGCCGCAGACAGGTCACTAGTAGGCGATCACCTGGCCTCCTACTAACCAACAAACGGCTATCACTGCGACCAAGGCAGAACCGGCTTTCATCAGAAAACACAACAGATCTCCACTCCGTCCTCCAATGAGCTCTAGCTTGACACCACTCACGTCGCAAACGGCAGTGGTTTGGAGTCAGTGGAATGCACTGTACAGGGAGTCTGGCTCGGACCTGTCCTTGAAGTAACCGATTTGTAACAGTTCGTTGTGTCACTGTGGTGCCAACTGCAGCTCGAATTTCAGCTGCACACGCAGTACGATTAACCACGGCCATACGCCGAATACGACAGTCTTCCCTCTCAGTAGTACCACGTGGCCACCTGAAACCTGGTCTTCTTGAGGCATTACCTTCCCTTGACCACTGCTGCCAATACTCATGCACAGTGGATACATTCCTGCCAAGTTTTTCTGAAATATCGCGGAAAAAAAACCACCTTCTCGTAGCCTTACAACACGACCTCGTTCAAACTCAGTGAGCTGTTGATAATGGCTTCTTCGTCTTCTCAGAGGCATCCTTGACTAACTTTAACCCACTACGTCAAATCTCAACTGTAAATAACGATCATGAACCTTACAGCGCTTATTTAAAGCAAACCTCATTTGCATGTTCATAGTGTCGCTACTACCGCCACACTTACGCGCATAGCTCGAAATTTGAATCGACGTCATCTTTCAGATGTATAAACACGCCTACCGAATTTCGTTTATCTAGCACAGGTCATTCCTGGTGTTGGGATTTTTTTTTCCATCAGTGTATATATGCTGAATCAGAACTCCAAATTTTATATATCTATCTCTTTTTGTTTTATCGTGCTAATTTATATTCAAAAGCTTCTTCTGACTAGGTTTTATTCAAAATTTGACAGATATCTGTAAATTCGGTTTGAGACGAATAGATCAAAGCATATTATAGCACAGATCAAAGCATATTGTAGCACAGATCAAAGCATATTGTAGCACAGATCAAAGCATATTGATTTATTTTTGCCACAATCAGACAGGTGGATATTTTCCAAAAATGAGTTTGTCGAACTCATGAAAGTCTAAAACATGGGGATCCTTCAAAATCTCGAGCTCGAATTTTTTGACGATTATTGTATTTTCTCTATACTTTGCATATACGTGAAATTAAAAACTAATCAGTTTAAGAGAAAAAATTTCAAATATATATTTACGTAAATTTTTTTTTTTAATTTAGTTTTGTCGAATTAAAAAACAGTAACGGAAATTACCTTAAGTACTTTTCTGTCTATCCGAATTTACAAACAAAAGGGAAAAGAAGAAGAAGGGAAGAGGAAAGGGAAAGGGCGAGGGGAGACAGAAAAAAGAAAATGGAATCTTAATCTAAATGCATTATTCAACATTTTTAAATGGTCAGTTTTGAGAAGAAAAAAAAAATGGTGAAAATGAAATCTTAAAAAGCATCTGAATCAATAACTACAGATTTCCTTAAAATATTAAATAATTGCAACGTTTAATAAAACGTGTGCTCATTTTTAAAATAATTATTATAACTCATTAATAATATCTTATTTAAATAACATAATAATGATTTAATAACTCATAATAATATTTTAATAACTGACAAAAAACTGTTAATTTCAAATCTATTTCCTACCACTTTTTTCTGAAATTTGATTTGTATAATATATAGTTTGGAATCATTTGGAATAGATATCTTTTTTCGAGCCACTTGTTTACAGTAATAGAAAAACGTATGAAAGCGATTTTCTAATTTGCCACATAGAATTCTCAACATACTTCTGACCGGCAAAAGAAGCAGCCATGTTTGATTCATAGTCATATCAATTCGTCCTTTGGCTTTGCAACCAAACCTATAATTTTATTGATTAGAATTTTGGTTTGGGTATTCAAAGGTATTATAGAAAATGGTCGAGTAATAATTTAATTTTTTTATTAATTAATTCAATAAAAATTACATCCTTTAAGTAAACACGGGTTCCTCACATGCAAGCAAGGGAATCGCACACAAACTGAAGAAAACACGCGGAAGTACTCTGTTTCCGGTGTCAAAGGTTTAGTTTAGTTTAGTTATATTAACGTCCCGTTTTAAACCAACACGAGGAGATCTATCATCCCATTCGGAGACACATAACAGTTCTGGTGCTACAGTATAATATTATTTTACTGATTTTTTGCGATGCAGTTGAATTTTTCAAATAATGATAATAATAATAATGCAGAAATCAGTCTGAACTTTTGCAAGATATTCCATTTAATGTAAGGTATAGTTAAACAAAACCTCCAAAACGTGGCACAAATTGATTTTTTTTTTTTTGCAATTTTACTTTTTTTCCCCTTACAATAGAGATCTCTTAAATTCAATAACTGTTTTAAAATTTTCAAAATATTCTAAAACATACTTTTTAACTGATGAAGCTATATTAACATTTAATAACTATTAAAACTTTCTTTTATAGTGGAAATATTTTATTCAAATGCATACAACTGCGAAAGCACTCTCTACCGTATCTGGTCCGATATTTGGAGTAAATATGTCGATCAGTTTTCAATACCCATCCCAACAATTTAAACCAATGAGGTTGCTGAAAAACATTCCTGCTATAGTCAAGTACCATTTCGACTGGACATTGTTTGCTATTTCGATTGCACTGTTTGCCATTTCGACTGGACAATTCTGAAATCTCAAACAGTGCTGACTTTTTTTTTTTTGTTGTTGAATAAACTAGGCCTACAGATAAAGAGCTGCTAAATGAAATGAAGTTTATTTATTCTTTTAAAGTCCATTTTGCTGTCTAAAAACGTTATGTCCTCGTAATATAACATCAGCGACACAGTTGAATGCTATATAACTTATTAGCGGATTTGGCAAGGAACCAAATGAGAATTAAAATCACTAGTATCACATATATTATTTTTTCCTAATTTAAATCCTGGTAAATTACTTCTTTCTGACAGCTGATCTTTCTAGAAAACTCTCTAATTTCATTGTCTTTTTCTCGTTTTTTTAAACATACCTTCATTTTCAATTATTTGTTTTCACCATTCTTATCAACAACTCTATGAAATAAACACGGAAAATCAAGGCCGTTTTTTTATATTTTGTTTTAATATTTAATTTTAATTTATGTTATTGAGCGTTTATTTTACTTTTATTATTTTCTCGAATACATAGTATAAATACAGTGTAGACACCTATCAAATTTTGAGTCACATCCATTTAGGGTTTGACCGTCTGTCGATTAGTACTTTTAGAAGCATGGAAACTTCATAACTCAAAAACATAGAGACTTAAATCGATCAAATTTGGTATGTAATTTTGTGACTACATGTGTAGTTTTTTTCTTTTTTTGTTGTTGTTAAAGGTTTTTTTTTTTCATTCGGTTGGGAAAAACGCGTCTAAAATACAAATTCGATTTTCGAATACAATTAACGTTATGGTAGGGATTAATCAAGAAAAAAGACTCGCTAAGGATGACTGAAAATGCCAATAAAAAGGTCGAATTCATGCCGAGGTTAATATTTCGTAGCTATGGTACTCAAGTTCCATAAAAAACTTTTTCTAAAATAACAGCTTTGTTAAACAGTATTCGCGGGATCTTTGGGGAGATCACTCCAGCAGATTTTATTTTTATTTCGATTATTGTGTATTTACTTTTATTTTACTGACATTCACTATGCCTGGAAAAACACTATGCGTATATTGCCAATAACAAATGAAAATGCATTAAGCATTTTTTGAGAATTTGCTTGATGAAAAATATTTAGAGATTTTTAAAATAAATATTCATAAAGAAACTGAGCTATACGAATGAGCTATACGAATAGACTTATTTTATTGCTTTTTGTGTTTATTTACTTAGATGCCACGAATCAGCATAAAGCAGACACATGGCAATCTGACTAAAGCCCTCTTCAATTTGGGCCTAGTGGACCTGTTTACGCCCGGATATGCCAACCTTTTTGGCATCAGCAACTTTGGATGGCTCCATGTTACTAATGTTACACACGCTGCATACGTCGAAGTGCGAGAAGGATCAGGTTCCAGTTCGGGTTCAGACAAGGCGGACCAAGACATCTCAGTCGTGTTGGACAGGCCTTTCCTCTGGTTCATCATGGACAATGTTGCTGGTTTGGCCATTGCCATGGGCAAAATAGTGAAGCCATCAGAAGATATGTGGGCTGACTATGCCAATGCTCCAAGGCAGGCTGTGTAGACTGAGTGTGGACTATTAACTAAGACAGTTAGTTAATTTTCTCTTTATATATATGTAAAAGTAGATATTCTACGTCAACAGCATTTTTATGAAATGATTCGTCAATACTTAATTTATTGGTGCTGCCTTATGAGGATACTGTAGATATCAATACTATATGAAATTGTAATTTCAGTGCCTAAATGTTCTTTTCGTATTTCATTGCTAAAAAAAATATCGGCAAATATCTAGATTAAATTTTCCAAGGGTTTGAAACGGAACAGTTTTTTTTCTATGACCTCAAGCAGAAATTGCGAGGAATTTAAAACTTACTTTGAATGTTCTGATGTTTTTTCAAGAAATTAGAAAATTTTGATGGTGGCTAGATAAGTGTTTGAGACCAACATTTTTACTAATTAAAATTTGATGGTATTTATTGATAAAACATCAGAGTTTTTAACTATCATGAGCTAGTTGAATTATATATTTTCTAAATCACCTTTTTCATTGAAAAAAAAAATCTTGACTATTTTTATATTGAATGTTTAATAATTTTTCATATTTATAATTATTTTTATTGTTTGATTGTACATTCTAGAAATTCTTCTAGAATTTGCAGTAAGAATAATAGCCTGTAGAAAGTTATACCTTAAATTAAACAATATCATAATTAATTATTACTATTTTCCAATCAATTTATTATCATGATAAAGGCATCATATGTTACACTATTAGTATAACATGTAACAAAATTTGTACTGGCTATACGAAAATATCAAAATGTGCGTTTTTAATATAAGATTTTATTAATTATCTATTTACTCTTAATTAAGTCAGTACTTCTAAATTAAATTATTATTTTTCTAAATTGAATGGAAACACCAGCTGATTTTTATACTCATTTCTTAGTTGCTTTTCCACTATTTTAATTGAATTTATTGTGAAAAATATAACGAACCGTGGACTTGATACAACATGACTACTATTGACCTTGTGCCGCTAAAATCACCTGCGCCACGCAATATTTCATTTTTAAACAGCTTTAGGAACGGAAAAGTTGCGTAATTTTTGAAACAATTAAATAATGGCAACTGCAAAATGATTAATTTAATTTTTCTAAACTCCATTGGTAAGACTGCCAAACATTGATAGGAGCATTTAAGTATGAAACAAGTAAAACATGAAAAGTAAATAGATAATAGTTTACTTTTTTTCTTATAAAAATCAATAAATTTTAAGCAATCTAATAAAATGAATATGTAGAATAATTTAAAAAATGCAAAGGATAACTCTTTTCAGTTCTGATATATTTTCAAGTTGATTTTACTTTCACATAATTTTAAAGTTGGGCTCAAGTTATTTAAAATGTAACGGTGATAAAAATGGTTCCAATTACGGCTACCTAAAACTTGTTTCGTTCTTTCGGCAACGGAATTGATATTAAGAAACACATTAGAGCAAATAATGTATTCACATAGCTTTATTAGACATTAAAATTTAGGGAGAAAGTGGGATTCGACAGTAATTTTCTAGACTGCTCAATGAAATAATATATGGCAAAACTATATATTGGATTTTTTTTAAAGTGCTTCTATACAAAGCCCTCAATTGTACATATTTTCCACTTAATTGACTAAATTCTTAAAATTCTATTCTATTATATCCCAGACTCCATGGAAATAGAAAAATATATCATGAGTTTAAAGCGGCCAATATTTGTGAAGTTTCCCAATTTAATTTGTTTTGATTTCATTCAAAACAAATATCATTGTCAAGCAAAATATTTGATACTCATGATTGCAAATAGCTCGAATATCAATAGATAGAATATAAGATTTATTTCAATTAATGAAAAAAACTTCACCTCTGTTAATAAATCCAAATATTCTGTAAAATATAGGTCATATGAATTTATACATTACACTTCGATTTATTTAACTCACTAGCCTCCAAAAAAATGTATAACTTTCCATTTACTCATTTTTTTAACCACTGTTATCTTATTTTTTCTCATTTTAATAATATGCAACAAGCAATACATGTAAGTACAATAGCTTTTGGAAAAAAGAAAAAGAAACCAGAGTCACTGTTTATATGTAAAACTATAGCACGGTGGGCAGCAAAATTGTATAGAATAATCCAGAAGAACTTTCTGTGTTGCCCGAGTAATAGGAATGACTGAATAAAATTATACTTGAATGGAACAAGTATATTTTATTCTTGTTCCATTCAGAATTTGTCCCGATTTATCTGGAATATCGTATGTTATTATTTATGAAATATTTTGATTAAATATCCATTTGCAATTCAAACATTTTAAATTTAAGTAATTATGATCTACCATCATATGATAAACTGTTATAAATTAATAATTTTTAAGTTATTTTTACTTAATAAAAAATTTGAATACATAAATTTTATCAAATTCATAATGTTTATTTAGCTTACATATTTTCCATGTTCCTAATTCTTTATAAATGATATTAGCGTCCACTTTATTAAAAATTACTAGATCCAAGCCAAAATATCTCCCATCTTATTAAAAATATGGGACATTGAAATAACTATCGATTAATTTTTTGATAATAGCACAAAATATCTTGATATTGATTACCTATCATTTGATTCCTAAAATACTAAAAAGTAAAGCTACTCTTCCAATACTTTTTTCTAAGTAATTTATGGGGGATTTTATCTCTGAATTTTTCTTCGAAACAAAACTCTTTTATTACTTATTCGATATTAAGATTTATATTCCCGTTTTATATGCGAAAATATTCTGAGTATTTCATTATATATGAATTCTTTAAGGCCTTTATTTGAAAACATGCCAAAAAAAAACAGAACATTTGCTTATTTTTTTAAGAACTTTCATATTTTCTTTTAGATAAGCAGATCTGGAACGAATTCAAAAAATGGAAAAGGCATAAATGGTTATTTTTAAGCTCTAATAACATTATCGATTTAACCTATTAAAAGATTACTCTTCCCAAAATTCTTTATAAGTGTAATTTTTTAACAACAAAAAAAAACTGCTTTCAATTAACTGCTAACTGCCCATAATTATCACTTGTAGAATTTCATGACTAGGAAAGAAAAAAGGAGGGGGGAGAAGGAAAAGAAAAATTAAATTTGAGTAAATCAATGTATTCTTGACAATAAATAAATACCAAATTTTGAAGAATTAAAATAATTATTGCAGTTCTTATCAACTGCAAGAACTCTGAAATCAAGTTAAATAATGTTGGTTTCATAATTTCAAACAAATGTTCGCAAATTCCTTCTAAAATATTCCTTGTTCAGATTTTTTCAAATTAATATCAATGAGAGATCCTTACTATTACAAGGTCAAGCAATTTAAGGAAAAATAAATTACCTGATTGCTCTCACTCTCTTTTTTTTAAAAAAAGTATCTTCGGAATTTTCAAATTTCTACTAAACTAAAACCTATTTTTTTTAGGAAACGAATGTATTTCTTTTAGCTTCGTTAGTGATATAAAACTTTTGTCAAAATAAATATTTGAATCAAATTTTGAAAATTACAAAATGAAATACATTTTGTATTTCTATTTGAACTGATCGTAATAACACAGTAATGAGATATTTGTTGAGCGCCGTTACAGATATTTAAAAATAAAAATTGTTTTTCATACTTCGAACAGTAAAAATAAGAAATATTTTTGCTTATCTAGGAAATTACTGCATCCATAATGTAAAAAGTACGAAGATTTAAACATAAAAAATAAGTGAATAAAGGTTTTAAAAAGACTGGCCAAAGTTCTTTAAAAATAATTTCCTACTTATTTCAATAATTTTCCAATTGTATGCTGAGAATTACTGCCGAAAATTAGAATTCAAAGAATGAATAGAGCAACTTGCATTGAATAAAGCAGGTGGATTTGAATTTTTAATGTTTTCAAATTTCAAGAATTCCAGAAGCTTAACGTCCAATAAATAAATCACAAAAGTTGAGTTGAAAAAGAAGAATCTCCTAAAACGATAAATCATTTGCTCATATGGCATTGTAATATATTCCAAGAAATATAATCGGTGATTTAGATAACTATTTGTGATTTTTATTTCTTCATCTGAAAAAATTAATTCTTTTCCTTTAAAATTTATTTCATATCAAATGATTTCGTTGGTTAGTTGATTGATGACTTTTTTAAGGTGCAGTCAAAACCAGTCAGAGTAAAAATTAGATTAGGAAAAGAAGATCTTTCTATGGAATTCATTTTAGATCGATAACATCTTTATTGTCAGATTGTGAACAAGCGTTTACCGTTTTATACTTTTTTAGTGCTACAAATTCGCAAAAAAACTTTATTATAATTTTTTAAATTTGCAATTTTGAAGAATAAATTCTTATTTATTAAAACGCGATTTTAAAAAAATAGAAAGATTTCAATTATTTTAAAACTGCAAATCTTGTTTAGCATTATACTCTTTAAGTTTAAAATTAGATAAAACAGCCACAAAAATTTAAATGACTTTGAATCTATTGTCAACAAAAAATTTGCCTCACTTTTAATCAATACGTATAGTTATAAATTTTTTAACAAAGCTTTAGCAAGGAAATTTCAAAATTCAAAGGTTTCCCTACACTATAATGAAAAATTATGCTCCTTCAAAAAATTTTATAGCCACTTTCAATTCCACTAATATATAAAAGTTAAGTTCTGAAAAGTCAACACGAATAATAAAACAAAACCATCAAAATTATTTTAATAGTAGAGGCATTTTCATCAATAATTGTTATAAAATTAACAAAAATATCCCTATGTTTAATCCTGCTCAAAAATTTCAAAATTAAAAATATAATAAATAAAAAATTATTTAATTCCTTATTATAATAAAAATAATAGTCCTTAATGCAAACTTCATTCTGTATTCTTTGAAATATAAACATACTGCACAGTGAAACAGTATTAAAAAATTATTTATTTAAATAATGGCAGTACTTTAATTATCAAAATTTAAATTGCAAAAATATCTCAGGGATTGTCAATAGAATATCTTTTCTTAATATATATAGCAAAAGAAGATTTAAATCCAAGTTATTTCTAAATAAATCTCTAATTTTCATTTGTTTAAAGAAGTATTGTATGCCACATGTCCAAATGAAAATTATCATTCGAGACTGATTGATAATTATTTCAATTTATTAAAGAAAATTTTGACTTTTAATCACAAAGGTTAAAGTTTTTATTCCAATGCAAATCTTATTTTATCACAAATGCTACTGCAATTTTTTGATGTGGCACTAGAACTTTTGTAAATATTTATCTATGTGGTGTTGAAGTCTTTGTTGATCTGAAATTATTCAATGTGTTTTTTATACATGTCATTGTTTTTAAATAAAGTTTTACGAGTGTTGTATGTATGCAAATGTGATTAACAGTTTTATGGTTTCTTAGCTTTCAAGAAAAGTTAGTCAAACAGAATTCAAAAATTTCTTTTAAAGTTGAATTTCATGTTTGTATATAGTAAATCCACAAAGATATTTACCTGGAACAAAAGTGCTCTGCTGCTTCAGATTTACTTTCTGTAATTTTAACTTAAGTTTCCAGATTATAATTAGGAGAACTATTCAGAGTTCTTATAAATTAATTTAAAACAAACTCAATAAACTGATAAACATATTTTAATATTAAAAAAACAATGAAGCAACATATATTGCATAAACACAAACAAATAATGCTATTAAAGCACATCATTATGCTGTAATAAATGTACATAGGGTAATACAATTATCATAATGATTATGATTGTTATTAGTCATATCGATACAGCACATTAGATATATGATACACATATATATGCTTTAGCTAGCTAAATGTTTGGCACAGAGATAGAAAATGCCTTCCTTAAATGTACACAAAATCTCATTAAAAAAAAGATGGCATATTTAAACTTCCATTCCTTTAACCACAGCCAAATTTTTACCCTTAGTCAATGAACATTTTTATTTTTAACCACAATTTTAAATCTTTTCACAATTTATATTCTGAGTATAATATATTCCTTGCCACCAGTATGTCTATGCCAAAATTTTCAAAGGAAGAAACAGTTTAATCTATAGTAGACACGGCAATGCACACTGATATATACATATATCTTGACTAGACATCTGCGATAAACAGTACATTTATAGATGGGAAATATGTGCAATGCTTTAGAATTAAAAATTAATAATAATAATAAAAAAAACTTTAATATAATCAGTTTCTTTCCCTTCACATACACAAAAACAACAACAGCATTGAGTTTATTCTCTTGGCAGTTTTTAAAAATTTACAAAATCATATAACTGCATAAGTTGATCTAAATCAATAACATGTTCATATATTTGAAATCAAAATAAAATAAAATAATATTACCTTTCTGTTAATTAGACAGCAGCTGTTACTCAGAACGAGTTTTTATTTAAAATGTAAATTTATGTCAACATGTACTAAATATACAACACATAACAGAAATCATTGGATATAGAATTAGTAATATAATCTTAACTAGCCAATATAAAGCAGCTGTCACTAAGTAGACATTTTGGTGCAAAATATTAATTTTATTTAACATAGCGTCCATACTTGTGTCAAGTCAAAAAGATGGGAAGATATTCCTAGTTTTTTTGCGAAATATAATGAATACTTGACATAAAGTTTAGCTGCAGTCAGAATAATATAAAAGCACCAAGTAAAAAAGAAAAGATGATTTAATTAACATATTAACAAATAATGTCAGAACAAAAAAACTGGTAATAAAATTTGCTCATTTAAAAGATAAACCAGCACCAACACTTAATAATACAGAAAAATTATAAGTGCATATTAAACACCAAGGAAAATATTATTCTCTACTTATTTCTATAAGACAATACAAAAATACATGGATGTATTTATTTATCAGCTCGGTGAATGTAACACATGTAGTCAACAACACATTTAAACACGAACACTATTGGAAGACTTATTTATCAAGTGCAATAATAAAAACAAAATTTTAATTAGGATAAAATCAGATGATAGGAAAAAAAAGTAAAATTTAGACTACTGCTTGTTATAGCTTTAAAGATCAATAAAAATGATAACGAACTTCAAATAACCTCCAGTTTTTATTACTTTTGTCTATAGAATTCTTATTTGTGCAATTAGGCACTAAAATCCAATGATAAAAATATTTGGAGGTCCATATCAATATAATAGTATTAAAGATCTGGTAGTTATATAATTAAAAATGATTCCATAATACCTTCATCTTTAAATGAAGATCCAGTATGCATTTTAATCAAAAAGAAAATTTGTTACAACAAAGCAGTGGTTATAATAATATTGCACTTAGAAGATATAGTTACCACTCAAATATTATTTATTAATTCATAATACAATGTATATTAACTGCAGTTTGGAATGCCTTACTTCAATGCAATTATTTTATTGAATGCCTTATTTAGTATCAGTTGGTAATTTGTAATTAAAACCAGTAACTACAATTAAATATAGATCTCACTTAATACAACTCATGAAAATAAAGTATTTTTGAGGAAATTTATAAGAGACTCAAAGTGGCATATGAACCAAACTAAAGCATTTCAAATATTTAACAACTAATAATAAACTTAAATACAAAAAGCAAGGCTTTGCCTTTTTACTACTTTTGTAATTTTTGTTACTTTTCCTTGATGTTAAAGTAACAATGCAGTTACTATAACATCAAGAATAGTTGATAATTCAAGATCAGATGACAATACATAATTTATTAACTATTAATGATCAAGTATTAAAAAAAAAGTGTTTGAATAAGTTACTAAACTATCAATTCACTTTTAGGTACTGCATGCAATTTACTAAATTTTGGTACTCAGGATTAACTGTTAAATGGCTAACATTTAACATCACAATTTTCAACTCACAGATATTCTAATTAAAAGATTTCACATCTCCAACCAAATATATTGAAATCTCAATAAAAATAAATTTTAATTTAATCTTTATTTCAATATTTTCAGCGTTTTCCAATTTTATGACATGTATACCAGATGTATATACTTTGAGCATCTAATAACTGAAATACAATGTGTTTGCCTAAAATCAACAAAAAAATGTAAAAAAAATCTCAAAATTATTATTTTTCCAATAATAAAACAAGCTTTTAAAGATTTTAGTACAGAAACCCATAAATTAGTAGAATTTTTAATATACCACATCATGAGAAGCTCCTTCATAAAAATGTTATCCAGTAATTTTTGAAACTAAATATGTAAAAAATAATAAACAAACAAAAACTTAAAAAATTTCTCAGCTAAGAATTTTTTTGTTAAAAATATATGTAAAAAAGTAGAACTTTCATCTTTTTAAGATAAATTTAATTTTATCAGCATAAAAATCTATATATTTCAACCATCTAATATTTTAGTAACAAATATATAATTTCTTCCATTATGCTGACTCAAATTTAATGTCATTAAATCAAAAATCATCCTTCAATACCTGGTTAAAACGATCTAGGAATATATCAGCATGCTTTGGTTCAAAAATTAATGCTGTTCTAACTCTTAAGGTTTTAACCCCGCTTCCTCCGCAATGGACACCTCTTTTATGTAAGCATTTAACAGCCTTATCCCTAGCCTCAGGATTGGCAAAATCTATAGCTGCAAAGGTTCCCCTACCACGTGCATTAAAAACTTTACCTACATGCTTATTCTGAAGATCTTTAAAACCCTTTAGTAAATGTGCTCCTGTTATTTCCATGTTTTTAACAAGATTTTGATCCTTGATTACTTTAATAACTTCTTGCAATAATACCATCTTAGAAGGATCTCCTAACCAAGTATTAAAAACTCTATATCCTGCATCTGGACGAAACTCATCACGATAGAAATAGCCCCCAGTCAGCATCTTTTTGCTAAATGTGACTACATCTGGAGGGACTTCCAAACCCCAGTACTCGTGTGCCCAAAACTTCCCAGTTGGTCCACCACCAGTTTGGACTTCATCACAAATAAAAGCAACACCTTTATCTAAGCACAACTTGCGCAACTTCCTAAAATAACTATCTGATGCATGGTTATCCCCTCCTTCAGCTTGAATGGGTTCGACAATTAATCCAGCGACAGGACGTTTCTTTTGGTATCTATCAATTAAATCCTCAACTTGAGCTAAAGACTTGGCATCTTCAGCTGCATTTTCCTTCTGAAACTGCTCCAATGGATACTTATATTTCGGGAAATCAGCAATTGGCCAGTCAAATGATGGTACATCCAGTTTGTGAATTGGCTTAGAATGAGTGCAAGCAAGTGCTCCAAAGGTACGACCATGAAATCCTCCCATAAATGAGAGAATACTCAGATTTGCTGCACCGGGAGCTTCATTCACCATACAGGATCGAAGCTCTTGCTCAGTTACAGCTTGGCCACCGCGTTGTTTATTTTGGTACCAAAAGCAGACAGCTTTAAATGCATTCTCATTTGAACATGATCCACACGCCATTGTCTGGATTTCTTTCAGACCTGGGGGTGCAATTGACATAAGACTAGTATTCAACTTGTCAACAAAATCAGTAGGCGGCAAAACACCAAGGGCAGGCCTGTTAACAAAAGCTTGCAAATTGTCTGGATTTTTCATAGCCTGAATCAAAGATGGGTGGTTATATCCAAGAGGCATGGATGATATTTGATTGTAAACATCCAGAAAAACGTTGTCATCAGCATCGACCAGGTAATTGCCAATCGATTTGCCATAATTAATAAATAGCTGAACAGAAGCAGGGTTTTGGAGACTGTTCAGCTCATTTTTTAGGGCTGAGGATTTTGGTCCGGGGATATCCGGAGTCACTATTCGAGGCCCTTCGGGCTCGCCGGCAACCTGGCAGGTTGCGGAAAGCGAAAAATGTCTGCAGTTAACTGCTGTTTTGCACTTTCCAATAACATTTTGTTTTAGAAGACAATTCGAAGCACATCGGGAGCCAGAAAATGCTAAAGACACAGCCATATCGGTGATTCGCTCCGAACTTAACTAAGATAATGCGCCAGGAAGTTATACGCCTTTCAGTTCAATCGCTCCCGACAGATTCTTTTCTTTATTTTTCTCCTAGTTTTGCAGTATGAAAGTGTTGAGTAGTAATCCTCCTCCTAATCATGTGATGGTCATCAAATTAAACTTATTTTGCAGATCATTTGGAAAAAATAGAACTTTTGAATAGAAAAATTATGTTTTATTTTAATTTTGTATCCCATAATGTATACAATAGATTTAAAAAATCATTTTTATTTTCACTGGAAAAAAAGGACAAAAAATTATTTTTCATAACAGCTGGCATATTTTTAGATATCTATACATTTAATTTATGGAACTGATGCTACATCTAAATATTATTTTAAATATTGAATTGCATGGAAACATTGCGCTATCATATATCAAAATGCTCTAGCACGATTTAAAGATGATAGGTAAGGAAAGACGGAAAGAATGTAATAATTTAGGAAAATATTGTTAATAAAAGTTTATTGGATTTTATGACAATCCCGATTAATTTTGGATTTTGAATTATTTCTGATAAAACAACCACAAATAAAAAAAGTATTTATTTTTGAGAAGAAACCTAAAGTTTATCAGAGTTCGTGCTGCCATCTATAAAAATAAAGGGAAGTTTAAAGAAGAAAACCGAATGATTTCTCTCTAGAAATCTGCTGAGAAAGTCAATCTCAACAATAATGGTCTAACATTAATATCTTATAAAATTTAGTTCTAACACAAAATTTTCTAAGACAAACTTCAAAGCACACGAATAAAGTTTCTGTAAATATTTTTCAGTATCTTGATTTAATTTAAATCCAGTAATAAAAATCAAAAGGCTTTTTTTGGACATTTAAAAAAAACAATAATTATTTGGAGAAAAAAAACCTTAATAATCCATTTAAGGTAAATATAAGAAAAAGGGGATGGCAGTCTTTGTTATCAAAACTCCCAATTTATTTGTTTGAATAATAAATGCTAAATATGAAAATTATCCGGAAAAGGGAGAAAGAAGAATCATAGCATTGCGTCGAAATAAAACATGATTTAGTAATAAATTCTAAAAGAGATTATTAATGCTCTTAGAAACTGCATTGAAATAATTTTCATAACAATTTTTATGAAACAAAAAAATTATGATTTTTTTTATCTTACTGTAGGTAATAAATATTCGAATTATATAATTTTAGTTTATTTTGATACACTTAAGAAATGTAATCGAAAAACTGTTGCTTAACTAATTCAGTAGAGCATAGCAAATTAAATAAAACTTTATGACTTTAAGCTTATTTTAGGCTTTATGTTTAACGGTTTCAACATATTTAAGTATATAAAATTATAAGATCGAAAATTTGCTACTTATTTATATATATTAAAAATACAATCAAATATTTATTTTTCCTCATATTCATTGTTTTCTAAACAAATATCAAAATATCTCATTACAGTTTTTTTCTCGTCTTCTAAATATCAGATTGTGTTGAATTTATAGTATGCTTCCACAGAGGCACTTTTTACTTACATAGCAGTGGACTCTTAATTATCAATATTAAAAATTAATAAGTTACTGATTAGAGAAAGTACGTGTGAGATAGTATTAATAAATGAATTAAAAGGATAATTATTTAATTAAAGATTTTTAACCGATTTGCGTCTCTATAAAAGGAATTAAGTATTTCCTCTATGCAATTCATCTATGGATGCTGCTAGTTCTGCCATCTAGTTGTCAATAGAAGAACTATTATAACATATTGGTTTTATTTAAAAATTAGCTGGTTTTTATTTTGATTAGTAATTATTTTCTTTTCTAAAGCATCATTTTCCTCTTGTGTTTGAATACCCATCTTTAAGCATACAATATGTAAGGTGTATAAAATTTTAACTCCCAAGTATAATATGTTGACAGACACTTTTCCCCCTTACTTGTTTCAATGTTAGTTTTTTAAAGAAAAATATTCGTCTTACTCTTATATTATGTGCAATTTATATATATATAATTTTATTTATATGTAAGCAATTTTTTAACTGAAACATATTACAACAAATTGAAATAACAAAATATTTAATAGCTATTGTCTTCCAGACAATTGGTTTTAATATGTCGCGTAAAAAAAAAAGAAGATGAATCAAAAAATTTTTAACACACTTTAATTTGTAAAAAAAAAAAAAAAAAAAAAAAAA